>CAUYUJ010016065.1:87500-92500 GCA_963575745.1 Prorocentrum cordatum | reverse complement strand
ATAGGGGAAACTAGGGGAAGCGGAGGGGAAGACGAAAACCCAGAAAAGTATGGGAAACTAGGGGGAATCTGTTTATTTGTGTGTATTGATATGTGTGTCCTGGGGCCCCATCATAGTTTTTTTCTCGGCGAGGCCGGCGCCAGAAACTCTGGACGCTCTTGAGGAGCAGCCTGGACCCTCCGGCGAGCAGCGCCCGCGCGAAGCCCCGCGATGCACCCGCAGTGGACGCCCGAGAGCGACGGCGAGCTTCTCCTCCGCCCCAGTCTCGTCTCGCGCCTCCCCCCGCTCACCTCCCCTGGGCCCCCCCTGCCGCCTCCTTCCCCCGCTCCATCCCCGGCCTCGAGCTCCCGACTCTGCCTCGAGCGGGTGCGGACGGGACGAGAGTAAAAATCCGTTCCAGAGCGTTCTGGAACGCTCCCAGAGCGCTCCGGAACGCTCTGGGAAGGCCGCGGCGCCCGAGGCATCCTCCAGAGCCGCCAGATCTCAGAGATTCTGGTCCTGGCTTCGTGTTAGTTATAGTCCCCAGCCTCGAGCTCCGGATGCTGCCTCGAGCTGGGGGGGGGGTAGGGGGCCTCCTCCCCCCGCCTTCCCCACCCGTGCCGAGTTCACGTGGGAAGCTGTGGCGACCCCCTTCACGGAGCACCCACAGCCTTGCCGGCGATTCTCCTCTGGAAGCCTTGCCTTTCGGGAGCCTTGAGACGGGGGTCAATGCAAACGGGGGTCAGCCAGGACATCTGATCCTGCAGGATCTTGCGAAGACCCCCTCTGGCTGACCCGGGTTAGCGAGCCGCTCGTGGCCGCGAGGCGGCCGCGCGTATTGGCTGACCCGGGTTTGCGAAGGCCTGCGCTGCAGTTTTTTTTCCTGCCTTGCAGTTTCTGGTTTCCTGCTGGCCCGGGTCTGGATTGAAACGGGTCAGAAGACCCCCGACCTTTCCCCCTTCGCTTCGGGGCGTCTCGTGGCGGGTGGGCGGCGAAGCGGGGGGGTCGCAGGCCGCAGGAAGGGGGCCCCTCTCAGGGGTCCCCATCGGGGCCCCGAAGGTGCACGAAAGGGGTACACCTCGGTCTCCCCTCCTCCTCTACAGGGGCTGGGCCTGAACGCTGTCTTGCTGGACTTCGGCTGCGTGTTGTGTGTGTGTGTGTGTGTGTTTTCGGGCAGGGAGGTACAGGAAAGCAGGCAGAGCATTACCAGCCTGGAACAGATCCCTATCCCAATGCTGGGCATCTCCTCATCACGATGCCGATCTTAGGGATTCCCTTATTTTTGGAGGGCGAATCCCTAAGATTGGCAGCGCCTTTTTGCGTGTCGTTCTTAGGGATAGGGATAAGTTCGAGGCTGGTAAGAGCAGAACGAACAAGGAAACGAAAACGAACCGAAAAACAACGTTTAGGTCCAGCCCTGCTCGTCGACGTCGCGCCCCCGTGTGAAGCAACGCCCGCGTTCCCGCGGGTGCGCAGAGGCGGGGGGGCCCAACGAGGGCGGCTGGGTAGGGCCCCCGGCTCGAGGCTTAAGGCGGGCATGTCCCCCCACAGGAGGAATGTTCAAGACGAGTGGTAACAAAAATCGTCTGGGGACGATTGCCATCTATTTGTTTGTCGTTTGTTTGTTTTGTTTTTTGTTCCCCGCATTTTTTGTTCCAAATCCCTCTGTAGGAGGACGTGCCCGACCTAGCTCGAGGCCGGCATCTCCCTCCTCCAGGGGAGGTCGTCCGGGGCGGCCCTCCTCGAGCCCCACCTCCTCGCCGCCCAGCCTTACGTCGGGCGTGTGCCTCTACAGGGGGGAATCTTCAAAACATAGTCCACAAAAGTATCCAGGGGACGCTTTGTTGTCTAAACTGGGATTCTTGAGCACGTGTTTGCCTGTGTAGCATCCTTCGCCCAAGATCCGCCCGTAGGGGGACATGCCCGACCGAAACCCAGCCCCCTTCTGCATGCCGCCGAGGCTGATCGGGAGCGCCGCCCCTGGGCCATCCGTGGGCGCCCCCCTCGCCAAGCCGTCGGTGGAAGCAGAGCGCGAAGCGTCCTGGCTCGCCTATAGCCCCACCAGACAATGTTCTGAGAGCCTTTGTGTGGTTCCCACGGAGTGTCCTTGCAGAACATCCCTGGCGGAGCCTGTCTTGTTTCTTGGATCACATCGGGTGTATGTCCTGAGAACACTGTCTGCGTTCTTGGAACATGTTTGGGTTCGAAGAACCTCTTCGTGGGAGGACTATGGGAATGCCGGGACGGTCGGTCCCTGCTCAAAGGACACCCGCGCGGACTTCCGCCCCGACGGCGCAGCCCTGAGAAGCAATGGGGCGTTGCGTAATGTGGGGGTCATACATGGGGGCCGAGACCCCCTCGAGTAATTAACAAAAATCACGACGGGAGGTGTTTCCGGATTTTCGGCCTCCGAGGGACCTCACAGGGCCTCGGGGGCGTCAAAAAACGACTCCGGATGCAAAGCCGCTGGGGGTCCCGCTGGGAGCCCCGCCGCTTTTCCGCCTCCCCACCCCGACGAGGAGAGGGAGGGTTCTGGGGGCCGTGCGCGGCGGCTCTCCTCGGCCCGCAGCGCTTCGGCCCTGCCCCGCCTCTCGCCCCCCCCACCCCTGCCTGCCTGCCTCCTCCTCCTCCTCCCTGCCTGCCTGCCTCCTCCTCCTCCTCCTCCTCCTCCTCCTACTTTTCCTCCTCCTCCTCCTACTTCTCCTCCTCCTCCTCCTTCCTCCTCCTCCTCCTCCTCCCTCCTCCTCCCAGAAGTGGGAGGGAGGGGCGGGGACTGTGTGCGGGGCCCCGGAAGACGCAGGGCCCAAGTTTCAAAGAAGCTGCCCCCGTGGAGCATGCAGACGCTCAAGCAGCAGCCGTCCTTCCTGGTTTTGCCGATCGGCACGGGCCCTCGCACCCCCTCCGAGGGAGCAGACCTTGGCTGCTTTGGGCGCCTGTCTCGAGCAGGCGGAGCAAGCACGGGGGCCTCTGCCTCCCCCCCCCCCCTCTGGTGGACTGAGCCCTGTGTCAAGCAGTCGCGCTGAGCAGATGTCCAGAGCCAATCCCCTCCGCGCCCCCCCTTTCGCCCAATGCCGAAGCGCCGAATGAGACAATCTTTTCGGAACGATGCGAACCGCCCTCGGATTTTGGAACCAGAGCCAGAACCAGAGAACGTATGCGACGAAACCAGGGAACGTGCGCCGTATTTCGCAACAACACAATTTCAGAATGGGGCTGGTAAGACAACGGCCCTGTCACAAGACCCCCGACGTGATGGTTTTTGCATGACGTCGGACCCCTGAGTTCTCGACCCAATCCCAGGGACGGGTTTCTCATCTCGAGTCGTTTTTGCGAACACCGTCCGCCGTGCGTTTCTCGGGACCCGAAGGCCTGGGTCGCTTCCAGGGCTAGCGGATTGGACGAGCTCGTCATGTCTGGGATGGTCGTGGAGACCAACGCCGACCTGGTCATCCAGGCGAGCGGGCCACTCACAAGTCGAGTAGGGGATCGACTACAGGATTGATTTACCCCACTTTGGCATATCCGTCGAATCTACGGAGAATACGCAGAATATTCCATAGATGTATTGAGAATCCCTCACTCGAACAAGAGCGCAGGCGAGCGGAGCACTCATGGACTACGCGTGAGAGTGACCCTTCGCCGGAGTGACCCTTGGCGCGGGCCCCTTGGGCCTCCCCGATCGCCGACCAGAACGAATTTCGAGCACCAGAAAAGTATCCAAGAACTCAAGGGCTTTCACGTGTTGGGCCCTGGGAGACACTCGCCCGACACTGCTTCGACACTGCTTCGACACACGTTCGACGCTTTTCCCGGTGCTCGGAATTCTTTCTGGGATGTGGCCCTTAAGTACGACGGGAGCAACATACAGTCAAACACCCTAATAAGGACGCGCGAATTTGCTCAGGGTACCCTTGCGTCCTTGCTCTTCCTTGCTCTTGCGTCCTTGATGTGTTCGTCGCCCGCCGCCCCAAAAATCCCAACTTCGGCTTCCAAGGGTCTTGCGTCCTTACCGCGCGTCCTTATGGCCACTCTTGCGTGCAGCGGGGCACTCACGAGAGAGCACCGCGGGGAGGCTCTGCTCTGCGCGCGCCGGGCCGCGTGTGCGGGCGCGCCTTTCCCTCGCCCCGCGTGTCGCCCTCGGCGCGGTTCTCGCGCCGGAGGCCCGAGGGACGCGGCTTGTGCTCCGCTTGGGGCGATCGACACTCGGAGGCTGATAGACTTCCGGCCCTGACACGTCGATTAATGAATTGGCCGTTTTCAGTTCGCGAGAGGGCGGCGTCGTGGCCGTCGTTTCTGCGGGTCCAGGTCCGCCGGTTGCGGTCCCAGGCCGTTTTCACGAAGGCAAGGTTTCCTACAGGGAGGTTTGTCCACCGCCGAGACATGGTTAATCACCACCCACCAAACCACCCCAACCCAACCCGAAAGCCTCAATTTGCCCTCCATTTCCAGTGGGGGGGTGTCGGGGAACATCGAAAAAACACATATGGAACCCGTACCCTCCCCAACCCGAAATTCGGGTCTTCGGGTTGGGTTGTGGTGGTCTGGCAGGGAGTCAGTAACTGCGGAACGAACGGGTACCCTGCGATCGTGGCGTCTCGATTCTGTCGAGCCGGGCGGGGTCGCCCAGATTTGGGCCCCGGGGACCCTCCCAGATCGGCGCGGAGCGAGGAGTGGGGCAGAAAGAATTGGAGTCCAGGGCTCCAGTCGCGAGTCTTCGCGAGGTCTCCATTTTGTCGAGGCGTCGGATCTCGCGGTGCGGACACGGGCAGCGTTCCCGATCGACATGGCTGTGGAAAGCAGGGGCCGAGACCCCTGGGGGTCGATTCCTTTTGAGTGGGGCTCGTTGTCGGTGCAGTCGCGGGCGAGGCCCAGTCGCCTGCCAAGCAGCGGCCGCTATCGGTTTTGGGCAGCATGTGTTGCCGGGCAGCGTGCCCATTGGTTCTGTGCCCATGTCGGGCGTTCAAGTCTTGGATGCTCATTCTGGGGACCTTCCTGGAGACACTCGCTCCACTTGTGTGTCG
>CAUYUJ010016065.1:0-82500 GCA_963575745.1 Prorocentrum cordatum | reverse complement strand
GCCCCAGGTCATAAAGGAGACCAAGGCCCTGGAGAGCGAGGGTTCCCTCTTCGGGATGTGAGCCGCGGGGCGCCGGCCGCCTTCCCCCCGCCTGCCGGCCGCCCCCCTCTCGAGCGGCGCGCGCTCGGGAGGCATCAAGCAGTGGCGAAGCGTCCTGGCTCGCCTGTAGCCTTGCCAAGCAATATTCTAGTAACCTTTTGTCCTTTCCACGAGATGTTCTTAGAACATTTCTGGCTGGGACTGTCTTAGTTTAACACATCGGGTTAATGTCCTAAGAACAGTGTTTGTGTTCTTAGAACATTCTTGGGGGGACGGTCGGTCCCTGCTCAAAGGCAGGGGCAGCATCAGGAGTGGACGGGCTCCCGGGGTGGGGGGCGCATCGACCCCACACAATCGACAATTCATCGCCGCCGGGGGCCCGACAGCCCAGCCCGCCCAGGACCACGCGGCGTTGCTGTCGGGGGGCCTGACGCCCATCTGTCGCCGTCGTGTTGGCGCTGTATCGCCGATGCAAGCACTTCGCCCCCTGAGCTGGCCCCCCTCCACCATGCCCTCTCCGGAGTGCGTGGGGAAAGGGGGGAGGCAGGGCTGCTCGCGGCCCCTCGAGGGGGAAGGGGCCCAGACCCCCATACAAAAAAACATCGACCGCCAGAGTTCTCGACCCGTTCCTCGGCCCCTGTTTCGTCCTGGAGGTTTTTTGTTGGCGATCCCGATGCCCGGTGAGGGCCCCTGGAGGCCGAATATTATGGCAGCCTTTCATCCTGTTTTTTTCATGGCCCGAGGGGGTCTGGGGGGAGGGGGGAGGTGGAGAGGGAGTTCGGGCTTCGGGGGACCATCTGGGCACCCCTCGCCGAGACGCAGCTGCTGGAAGGCAGCGCCCAAGGGTAGGGTTAAGTCGGGCGTGTCCCTTTACAGGGGGAGCATTCAAAAATAGGAAAAAATAGTCGGGGGACTATTTTTGGAGTTTCTTTTTTATTAGTTTGGAGTATTTTGGGATTTTTTATTTTTCGTCGAAAGTCCCCCTGTAGGAGGACACGCCCGACCTAAGGGTAGGGGGGGGCGAAGCTCTGAGGCTCGATTGTCGGGCGTTTTTGCGTCGGCTTCTGTGGCCTTCCGGGCGCGCGGCCGCCCTGCTCGTCGTCGCGGCCTGCGCCAGGCCCCGGGGAGCCTGGGCCCTGCGCAGGGTCGGACTCCCTTCAGAGGTTCGGGGCTCGCAGGCATCTGGGTCGAGGCTCCAGCTTCCGGGCGTTTTTTTTGTTGCGTCGGCCCTCGGTGACTTCTCCAGCCTCCGGATGCCTGTCCCAGCAGTCGCGCCTCGCAGAGGGGGCTCCGGGGTTGCCCTGGGATCGCCCCCGAGCGGCGGCCAGAGAGGCGGGTTTTGTGGCTGGGCCGTTCTGGAGCACCGTTCGGGGCGGGTCGGCTCGGGGGGGGCGCATCGACCCCCGATCTCCCATGGACTTGTGGAGGGCGATCAGTGGAGAGGAAGCATGTAGCCAAACAATTCCCAGACGTCTAAGACATGTGTTAAACATGTTGTAGGCATGTACACAACATGTTTTAACCATGTTCAGAACATGCTTCCTATATTTTTGAGCACAGGTTAAGTTCAACGATAGGATCCTTAGGGTGTCCATTGTCGTGGCATCCGCGACCATTGACCGTCGAGAGGTGCTTGATGGCCCACCCCGCCCAGGAGCGTGCGGTTTCGCCATCGGGGGCCCGTCGCCGACTCCTCGGCGATGCATCGCCGGCTGACATAGCCCCCCCCCCCCCTGTCGTTCCCCCTACAGGCGGCCCGGACCAGCAGGTCGACCCTGCCAGATCAAGGGCACCCTCGTGTCCCGTGCCTTGCGACCCATGCCTCCTGCGTTCCGGTGGCCGCGTGGCCCTCGGAAGGGCCTCGTGGTCCTCTCGCGTGCCCTCTACAAGCAAGTCCGACGGTATCCCTGGTTCGCGCCCACGATGGATTCCGCCCCCCCCAGACGTGAAGAGGGACCTCCAGAGGTGGGATCTGCTACGAGATCTGAGCCACAAAAAAAAATCTTGCACGCGGGCGTGGGGAACCACCAGGGCACGCGCGGAGGCGGGGCTGCTCGGGGTGCTCTCGGCCTCCTCTCTGGAGCCCCTCGTCCCCGCGCCTGCGCTCGCGTCGAGATGTCCTCGCGGCGGCGCAACCGCAGGAGAGGCACGAGGCTCCGCTTCGGGCCCGGACCCCAGGCCCCCCACCGCGCCGCGTCGTGGCAGTCTCGGAGGCTGATAGACCTCCTACCCTGACGCGACACGTCGATGAAGGAGTCGGCCGCTTTCGGTTCGCGTGAGGGCGTCGCGGCCGTCAGTTCTGCGGGTGCGGGTCCGCCGGTTTCGGTCCAGGCCGTTTTCACCAAGGGGAGGTTTGCCAAAGGGAGGTTTGTCCACCGCCGACGGTAACCACGGCGGAAGGCGTTGAGCGATCGTCGGGCTGCGGGGCGCTTCTTGGGCGCCGAGGCCGTCGAGTGGGGGAAAGAGTCGCGGCAGCGAGGGCCTGCTCGGAGGCCCGCGGAAGGGGGCATGGCGAGGGGGGCGTCGCCTCCAGCGCCAGCGCCAGGCCCTCGACCCCCGAGTCCTCGATCCTCGGTCCTCAGCGGGCACGCATCGAGGAAGAACGCAGTTGCATGAAGATGCTCTTCCGGAGCTCCGCGCGCACTTCTTGGATCGGCCCTGGGGCCCCCTGGCGGCGCCTCTGGCGCCGCCCCCAGCGCCTCCCGTGCGCCAGGGACAGGGGTCCGGCACGGATCCAGGAGATCCTCGCGGAGTTCCGAGACATGATGCTTACACGCCGGTCGTTGAACGTAGGTATTTTTGGATTCCCAGATCCCCATCTACTTCGAAAGCGCCTTCCTACTTCAATTGTCGACACGCTTTTGCTGTGTTTTGTTGTTCTCTGGGGGGCCTGGACCCAATTAACTTAGTCCGCCTTCCTACTTCATGTTTTTACCTACTTCTTCCGACCGACGTGTATGCATGTTTTGGTTCCTCTACAGTCAACCCGCGCAGTAAGGATGAGCGACTCTCTAAGGCCACCCTTCTGCAGTTTTGTCTTCGTCCTTGGCAATTCTCGCTGGCCAGCCTCCCTCGAGAACCGTCAACGTGGCCCTCCAAGGCCTCTACATCCTTACCGGGGCGTTCCGGAACGCTCTGAGCAGGCCGCAGCGCTTGCGACGTCCTCCAGCCCCGCCGGATTTCAGAGGTCTTCGGCTTAGCCTCACCCGATTCGATTTTCGTCCTGGCTCAATTTTTTCCTTCCATTCGTAAGTCGGGCCTGTCCCTCTACAGGAAGAATATTCAAAAATGGTCAACAAATAATATGGGGATGATGTTTAGACTATCTCTGATCATCTGTGAGTTGTTATATCCGTAAGGGCTTCGCCCCATGCCGCCGGCCCCCTGTCTCGGATAATGGGAGATGCACGAGCTAAATCATGAGGTCTGGGCGCCGCCGTGAAGCAGTGTCCGGACCTGTTTGTTTTTTCGACCCTGACCCTACGGATCTGCGTCACCGGTGCCACCGAATTTCAGAAAAGTGGCAAATCATTTGTGTTTTTGCACCCTGACCCTACGGATCTGCGTGAAGGGTGCCGCCGAATTTCAGAAATGTGGCAAATCCCTTGTGTTTGTGAACCCTAACCCTGCCGATCTGCGTGAGGGGTGCCGCCGATGTTCAGAAACGTGGCAAATCCCATGTGTTTTAGGACCCTGACCCCGCCGATCTGTGTGAGGGGTGCCACCGAATTTCAAACATGTGGCAAATGCCGTGTGTCTTTGGACCCTGACCCCGCCGATCTGCGCGAGGGGTGCCACCGAATTTTGGAAATGTAGCAAATCCTTTGTGTTTTTGAACCCTGACTCCGACGATCTGCGCGAGGGGTGCCACCGAATGTCAGAAATGTGGCAAATCCCATGTGCTTTCTGGACCCTGACCCCGCCGGTCTGTATGAGGAGTGCCAGCAAATTTCAGAAATGTGGCAAATGCCATTTGTTTTTGGACCCAGACCCCGCCGACCTGCGTGAGGGGTGCCACCGAATTTCAGACATGTGGCAAATCCATTGTGTTTTTGGACCCTGACCCCGACGATCTGCGTGAGGGGTGTTAATTTTTACCCCCCTGACATTCGGAGAACCCTCCCAGGGCGTGGTAAAGAGGCCCGTTTGGGTTTTCGCGTGCCGGTCCCTGGGAGACACTCGTCCGATACTGCTTCGACACTCTCTCGACGCTGTTCTGGGTGCTCGAGATTATTTCTGGGGCGTGGCCCTTAAGTGCGATGGGAGCATCATAACTCCAGCCTGGGTCCTCGACCTTCGATCGCCGATGCCCCCCCGCGGCCGCGCGCCGAGAGGTTCGCGCAGCCGCGCGAGGCGCCGTCGCGGCTGCGCGGCCTGCTCCGCGACCGCTTCGGGCAGCTGCTGCGCGCGGTGGCCCTGCTGCACCGCAGGGGCCGCTCGGGGGAGGGAAGCTCCCTCGGCTCCGCGCCCGGACCTCCTGGGGTCGGGAGGAGGAGGAGGAGGAGGAGGAGGAGGAGGAGGAGGAGGAGGAGGAGGAGGAGGAGGAGGAGGAGGAGGAGGAGGAGGGGGAGGGGGGAGGAGGAGGAGGAGGAGGAGGAGGAGGAGGAGGAGGAGGAGGAGGAGGAGGAGGAGGAGGAGGGGACGGAAGGTTTGTCGCAACAGCGGACTGAACCGAACCGACCGAACGCAGCCGACTGCGACGCAGCCGAACCATCCAAGCCGTGAGCACCCTGGCTCTTCCCCATCCCCCCACCCCGAACGAGCGAGCGCTCCCCCAGACCCCCATTGGGTCTTGGAAAGATCATGGCGGGAGGTGTTCATCATCTTCGGCCTCCGTTGGTCCTCATGGGTCCCCAGGGCCGTCAAAAAACGACTCAGGATGAGAAGCTGGTGCCGTGGAATGGGTCGAGATTTCTGGGGCCCCACGTTATACTGGGCATCGCTCGGACGTGTTTTCTTTTTGTCGGCGAGAACCATCGAGGACCATCCTGAACCATCGAGCCAAAAAAACACGCACGAAACCGAAAAATGCACGCGAAATGGACGTCCGAGCGTTGGCAAGTATACTTACAAATCATGACGTCGGGTGTCTGGGCATGGGGTCGGCGCCAACGGGGAGGGCGAAAGTTGAGCGCGCCGTCAGGTCTGACTGAGAGAAGCCTTGGCATCGCTCCGACGTGTGCATTTTTTTTACCAGCGAGGACCATCGAGGAGCATCCTGGATCATCTGGCAACAAGAAGCACGCATGGCATCGAAACATGCATGGGAAATGGCAGTCCGAGCGGTGGCGAGAAGCTGAGAGATGATTCTGGAGGTGGTGGAGACGTTTTGGCAGAGATGAAGATGTCGAGAGAGAGAGAGGGAGAGAGAGAGAGAGAGAGAGAGAGACGCAGACGACTGCTTGGGGCTGGGACGCGTGAAGAAGTTTTGGCTGGGAGGCACCCACACGGACTGAGCTCTGCCCCGGGATCCCCGAAGGCGGCTTCGCATGGTGCTTCGAGCGCCGCCTGGCCCTGCGAGAGGGCGGCGGGCCGGTCGCCCGCCCCCCAATTCCGCCAGCCCCCCCCCCCCCCCCGGCGAGAGGTGGAGATCCGCACGAGGGGAGCGGGGGTCGACACGCGCCAGATTCGGTCCGCGAAGAGGCGTCGTTTTGAAGCTTGCTGTCCGGCACGGTCGGACGAGGCAGAGGTGCGAGGCTCGAGGCTCGGGTTGGAGGTTCGAGGTCTTTGGAAAGTTTCGTCGGTCTTCGGCGGCTTGCCAGCCCCGGGATGAGTGCCAGCAGCTGCGCCTCGCTGAGAGCCTTCCAGGGGTGCCGGGATTGTCCCGAACGGCCACCGGAGCGCCGAGGTATGGTCGAAATACCACCAGGCGTCCGTCGGACCGGCATCGGATCGAGGTCGGTTCGGGCAGGATGCCCTCGTGTTCTTCGTGCCTGTTGGATGCTCTGGTGC
The DNA here is from genome assembly GCA_963575745.1 of Prorocentrum cordatum. Classification (NCBI taxonomy): domain Eukaryota; class Dinophyceae; order Prorocentrales; family Prorocentraceae; genus Prorocentrum; species Prorocentrum cordatum. Next base: position 76,509 of record CAUYUJ010016065.1, on the reverse strand, counting down.
ATCCTGGGGAGTGTGCCATGAGTGCGCCGTGTGTCTTGGCCGCCGGAGGGTCTCGTGTCCTTGAAGGATGCTCGTCTGTCCTTGGTGCGACTGTAGCTTTTTCTGTTCGGTCCCAGAGGGGCCGAAGCATTCGGGAGTAGACAGCCCTCCTACCCTGACACGTCGATTAGTGAATTGGCCGTTTTCGGTTCGCGAGAGGGCGTCGCGGCCGTTATTTGTGCGGGTCCAGGTCCGTCGGTTTCGGCCCTAGGCCGTTGTCACTGAAGGGAGGTTTACTACAGGGAGGTTTGTCCACCGCCGAAGCATAAGAACGGGCGGACTGTGCCGACATGCGCGCGTCAGTTTTCCAAGCCAAGTCGCGCGCAGGCGCCCTCTTCTCGAGCGACGGCGGCCAGGGGCCACTGCCAGGGTTTGGAGCCAGCTGTTCGGTGCAGCTTTTTGCCAGGGCGCGAGCTGAACCGTGTTTTATGGCGCCTTCTTGCGCCGGTTTCGTTTTTGTTGGTTTCGCTTTGCAGCCAAGGGACGGGACGAAGGCAGGACGAGGAGACACGAGACAAACAAGACAATGGAACACACTGTTCACTTCGGCCGCAGACGGGCGACGTAAAAAAACGGTGGTGGACCGTACATGTCAGCATTCCCCGTCAGGTCGCTCGCAAGCGCCCAGTTCTCCAATGTAGCGTGCCGCGTTGGCGGCCCGCGTAAGCCGCGGCGGAAGGTCGCCACGAATTCTCGCGTGCGATCCGTTTCTTGTCCCGCTCAGATGACCATGACCACGAAATCGCGGGACTTTGTCGATCCATGCCAGCCGTCGCCGATTCGCGAGGATGGTCCTCATAGGAGGGCGAGTTGAGACAACGGTAGGGCCTTGTTTGGTGGCCCTCGTCGCCACGACGGGACGCAGCTCGGACACTTGGTATGTTTGGGGTGTCTGGGGAACGATCTGCGTTTCCTACCCTGACACGTCGATTAAGGAATTGGCCGTTTTCGGTTCGCGAGAGGGCGTCGCGGCCGTCATGTTTGCGGGTCCAGGTCCGTCGATTTCGATCCCAGGCCGTTTTACTAAGGGGAGGTCTACTGAAGGGAGGTTTGTCCTCCGCCGAAAGCCAGTACGCTTGAGCTGCCGTTTTCTCAACTCACCCTCCTTCGAGATGCCGCGGGATCTTGTCTGTACATGCTGGCCGTCGCCGACTCGCGAGGGTGATCAATTCATGACGCTTCGCGCATCCCTACCAGCCCATCCAAAAAGATGCCGATGAGAGTTGACAAGGGGAGAGAGGAAGAGACACTCATAAACAGCGAGGGAGGCTTGGGAGGCTCCGTGGCCATCTCGAGCCGTCTTGGAGCTGTCTTGGGGCCGCTTGGAGCATCTTGGGAGCCATCTTGAGCCAGTTTGGGCTATCTGAGCCATCTTGCAGGTCACCTTGGGCTCTCTGAGGCCGCTCGGGGTCCTCTTGGGGGCCTCTCGGGTGCCTCCTGAAGGCCTCTTGGGGCCTCTTGGGGCGCTCTTTGGGCCCTTGTGGGAGCCGCTTGGGAGCTCTGGAGGGCCTCTTGGGGCCATCTTGGATGCGGTCGGTCAAACAGGGGGGGTCCTCGATTTCCCTCCCCCCCTCGGGGGCCACGATCCTCATGAGATGTGTCAACCATTGGCCCTCCCAGGGGCCGAAAAAGGACCCTCTGACGCCTCGCGACCCCTCCCGAACAACCTCAGAGAGGGGAGGGGGAGGGTTCCCCTCCCTGAAGGGAAGAGAGGTTGTGGAAGAGGGAAGAGACCCTTCGCCCAAGGGGCTGGTGGGATTTCCGAAATGGTGGCTGGGGCGTTGGTGGTTGAACCAGTGTGCAAAGACAGTTTGAATCATCAAGGGATGGCACCAACGTCCCGAACCACCGTTTCGAAATTCTATATGTTAGTTAGTGAGAAGGGGTCCTGCGCGAACCGCCTGCATAACCGGCCAACCACCATGCAGATTACGAAATGATGGTTAGGCCTATTTGGGAAGTCTCTACCTGCGTAAGCAGACGGCAGTAACCACCGTCGCACTGACCATCAAGTCGTTCATGTCGCTCCATTCCTGCCGTCGCCGATTCGCGAGGATGATCCACGAACGGAGGATGACCAAGATGGATGCCTACCAAGATCGGCAGCGACGCCCTTTCGCGCTAAGTCTTGGTCGTTGTCCTCTCTTTTCCCACCCGGAGGCATCATGCACCGCAACCTGTCGCCGCCCAACGTCCTGCTCGACCCAGCCAGCGGGGCGGTGAGCGAGAGGCAAATATCGGAGGAGGAGGAGGAGGAGGAGCAGGCACCGATGCTCTCTCGTATTCGCTTTGGGAGGCCCTCTTCGCCACTGCTGGATTCGCTTCGAAATTCTGCCCAGAACGCACTCCAGGAGGGCTCTGGGGAATAGCGGTATCGGCATTTTTCCGTGAGCGACGAGCAAATTCTCAGGAGCGAGGAGTGACAAGAGTCATGCGGTCCAAGATTTCAAGGCTTTCTGGTGCCGCTCGGGCTCCAGCGAGGAGGGCCGCTAGAAATGTTCCGTAGATCCTGGAGCGTCTCTTGGGCCAGTCGCGTTGCTCATCACACCATGCCCGTCCGAAAGAACTGCGTGAGCACAAAGACTTTCTCGGCACTGCCCCGGGGGCAGGAAGTATGTGATCCTGTTCCGATCAGTGCGAGAAGGAGCTGCGATCCTGTTTGCACGTGTGTTTAAGAAGGCAAGCGTCATGTGCGCACCATATTTTTTTGTTTTTTTCCCAGCACCCCCTGCTCCGCGCCTCTGCGCAGGCCTCTAGAGTACAGTCAAAAACCCTAATATGGACGCGCGACTTTGCTCAGGGTACCCTTGCGTCCTTGCTCTTCCTTGCTCTTGCGTCCTTGAGGTTTTCGTCGCCCGCCGCCCCAAATATCCCAACTTCGGCTTCCAAGGGTCGTGCGTCCTTACTGCGCGTCCTTATTAGGGTGTTCGACTGTGTGACCCTTGGGCGTTTCCAACTGTCCCCCCCGGGTGGCGCCTGCGGGCGGCGGACGACGGTCCGGTGCCGCCCCAAGAAGGCCGCGCGTGCCTCCGCACTCCCGTGCTCCCATGCCTCCGACGTCGTGATTTCTTTACACAACCATCTCCTCCTCGCCCTCGTCGTCGCCCTCCTCCTCCTCCTCCTCCTCCTCCTCCTCCTCCTCGGTCCTCCTCCTCCTCGTCCTCCTCTTCCCTCCTCCTCCCTCCCTCCTCCTCCTCCTCCTCCTCCTCCTCCTCCTCCTCCTCCTCCTCCTCCTCCTCCCCCTCCCCAGAGGTCTGGACCCCTTCCCGGGGACCCGTTCCGCACCCCGAGCCGTCCTGGGCCCGGCGAGGGCCCCCCCGAGGCCGAGCGCTGCCCGCAGCCTTCCGTCGCGGGTTCTGCCCACGACGCACAGAGGGGGCCCGGCTTCTCGGGTCAGAGCTCGAGTCTCCGGCGGTCGTTCGGGGAGGATTTGGGCTCCCCCCGGGAACGCTCTCGGCGGGGCGCAGCTGCAGGAGAGCATCCCGAGGCTGCAGAGCCTACGTCTTTGTCTCCCGGAGGGGGCCCGAGCAGACGGGATTGGAGGATCGCGTCGCATCGCCGATGCATCGGCGGTGCGGCTCGTAATGGAGCCCGATTTTCTCCACGCCGACGTCGCCGTTGCATCGCCAGTGCATCGGCGATGCTTCGGCGATGCAGCGCGATCCCCCGACCCCATCTGCTCGGAGCTCGCCTGGGAGGCCTCTACTGCCAGAGCCCACGACACCCTCCCGTCGGGCGCGCGAGGAGCTCTGGGTTCGTGCCGATCTGCTGTGTCGGTCCTCCTCCAGGTGAAGCTGTGCGACCTCGCCCACGGCCGCGCCATGGACGCCCCGCTGCGGCCCTACTCGCCCGAGGACCCCAAGCTTCGCGCGCAGTCCGCGCGGGAGGCGCGCAGGCCGTCGGACGGGGGGGGGCAGCCAACGCGCACGCCTGCCGGGGCCGCGTGCGATGCGAGGCGGTGTGCGGTTCGATCCGCCGTCTGCGGGGCCGCGATGCCGATCCGATCGGGTTCCCGGGGCGATCGAGATGGGCACGGGAAGAGTGGGCACAGAGACCGACAGCATGACCTGAACGTGTTGAGCTGGGCTCGCTGTCGGTGTCGCCGCGGATGTCCCTGCGAGACAGAGGGCCGCCTGTCCAACAGCGGCCGCTGTTGCTTTTGGACCACACTTTTGTTAGTGTGTCCATTCTTTCCTTACCCAATTTTGGGGCGTCCACAGATTCAGTTGGCGCCCTCTGCCGGGAGCAGCAGCGGACCATCCCAAGATGCCGAGTCGCTGACGACAGTGCTGTTCGCCGAACGCTGCTGCTTCCCCCAGGGAGGCCCAGTCGGGCCCCCCTGGGGGACCAGACCAGAAGGCAAGATCAGGGGCCTGGCCCCCGCGGGATATCGACTAGACGTAAGAGTGACCTTTCGCCGGAGTAACCTTTGGTGCGGGCACGGATGGGTCCCCAGATGGCTGAGAACGAAGCAGAAGCAGCGGCTTGCGCGCACAGGCTTGGTCCCCCCCGCGGCCCCCAGAAAGCCGCGCACCTAAGGTCACTCTTGCCCAGGGTCACTTCTTGCGTGCAGCGAGGGACAGGGACAACACGAACAGCAACAACAAGAACAGTACCGCTCGAAAAGACGACCTCCAGGAGGAGGAGGAGGAGGAGGAGGAGGAGGAGGAGGAGGAGGAATAGGAGGAGGAGGAGGAGGAGGGAGGACGAGAGACGGCGCATCGTCAACGCAACGCCGAAGCGGCAGGGCGGGGCAGGTGGGGCGAGCTGCGGCGGCAGCGCGCGTGGCGGGGGGAGCGTGGCGTTGGCCGTAGCCCGTGGCTGCGGGGGCCCGTTGCCGGGGCCTCCCCCGGTCGGGTCCCCGGGGGCGCCCCTCTAGGCCTCCTGGATGGGGTCCGAGTAGATGGGGTCGGAGGATCGCGCCGCATCGCCGATGCATCGCCGATGCATCGCCGATGCGGCTCGATGTGGGGCCCGATCTGCTTCACGTCGACGTCGCCGATGCATCGCCGATGTCGCCGATGCATTCCCGATGCATCGCCGATGCATCGGCGATGCGGCGAGATTCTCCGACCCCATCTACCCCGACGCCATCTAGGAGGCCTCTAAGGGGGCGCCCCAGGGGGTCGCCCTCCGCAGAGGTGCCCATCGTGGCCAAGGGCGCCCTCGAGGGCGCGGAAGTTCTTCGCGCTTCGCGCTTCGCGCTTCGCGGTTCGGCTCCGACTCCTCCTCGTCCTCCCCTCCTCCCCTGGGAGGCGGCGCGAGAGCGCGAGGTTATTCGCACTTCGCGCTTCGCGCAGCGCGAAGTTGGGAGCCCTTGGTGACAGAGGATGGGGGGTGGGGAGCAGGCTTGCCTGCTGAGGCAGATGTCGGGTGTGAAAAAAGGACGTGTGGGCAGAAGGGGCGGCGTGGAGGTGGTGGGCTACCGAAAGGGGCGTGCGAAATTCCGTGCTGTGGGGCAGACGAGAGGAGGTGCGGTGGCAGAATTGAAACGCGCTGATGTGGCGCGGTGGCACGACCATCCCGCGGGGCCCCTCTGCGCATAGGAATCCCCTACAGGCGTCCCTCAGGAGGGAAAAAACACACAGACACAATTATGAATCGACGACCCCCAGGAAGATATATGAAGGTATGGGAAGTTGGGGGGAAGACAAAAACACCGAAAATATGTGAAAGTATGGGGAATCGTTGTTTTGTGTGTATTTATTTCTGTGCCCTGGGGCCCCTCTGGTCCCGGAGGCCGACGGCGGGATCCCCCGCCTGCAGGCAGGCGCGCGCAGGGCTCCCGGCACGTCGGCCTCTTGGCCGCCTCTGGGGGCTTCCACCGAACTCGAGGGAGGCCCTCCTCTTCTTCCTCCTCCTCCTCCTCCTCCTCCTCCCCTTCCTCCCCCTCCTCCTCCTCCTCCTCCTCCTCCTCCCCTCCTCTTCCTCGGGTCGCCCACGGCCCCGGGGGAAGCCGTGCAGATCGGCGTGCAGAACTTTGGGCCCTCCCGCGGGGATGCGACGTAGCACCGGCCTCTCTCGCCAAAGTAGATCCAGGAGGGGGAAAATACACACAGACACAATTCGTCCTCGACCCCCCCGAACATGTGGCAAAACATGGGCAGTGGGGGGGAAGACAGAAACCCAGAAAATAGATGACAATGTGGGGGATCCTTTTATTTGTGTGTATTTATTTGTGTGTCCCAGGGCCCCTTCAAAAGTAGATGGCAGGAAGGCCTCACCCTCGGCACACAGGAAGCCCCCCCCGAAGCAGCCACCATGCCCACGACCGGTGCTCTCCCCCGCCGAGGCAGGAGTAGGGCACCGAGAGCAGTGGGAGTGGTGGCTGCCTGCGGGGTTTCCACCGGGCGCGGGGGTGGTCTCTGCCATCTGTGGCGGTGGCTCGGTGCGGAGAGGGAGGTGTCCTGGTGGCGGTGCGGTGCTTGAGTCAAGTCGGGCCTGTCCCTCTACAGGGGGAATATTCAAAAGTAGTCAAAACATAGTCAGGGTTTTTATTTATTTTTGCCCATTCGGGGGTATTTTTTCCCCACGATCCTGTGGTGTTGGATCCTCGTTTTGAAGAGACAGCGCCGCGCGTCCTTCCTTCTCCTCCCGCTGCCCCCCTCTCTCCCCCCATCATCAGCATCTCCGTCACCATCATCATCGTCATCATCATCATCACCATCTTCACAGTTCGGCACACCCATCACACGGTTCGTGGCCCCATAGGGAGCTCCACCGAAGGCCCCAGTGGGTGCGTCCGCATGCGTCACCGCCACCGCCCCAAAGGGAGTTCCGCCGAAGGCTCCAGTGGCAGGGTCCGCATGCGCCACCGCCACCCATTACGGCACACCCCTCACACGGTTCGTGGCCCCACAGGGAGCTCCACCGAAGGCCCCAGTGGGTGCGTCCGCATGCGTCGCCGCCACCCAGGACATCGTTTCGTGGCCCCACAGGGAGCTCCGCCGAAGGCTCCAGTGGCAGGGTCCGCATGCGTCACCGCCACCCATTACGGCACACCCCTCACACGGTTCGTGGCCCCACAGGGAGCTCCACCGAAGGCCCCAGTGGGTGCGTCCGCATGCGTCGCCGCGCACCCAGGACATCGTTTCGTGGCCCCATAGGGAGCTCCGCCGAAGGCTCCAGTGGCAGGGTCCGCATGCGCCACCGGCACCCATTACGGCACACCCCTCACACGGTTCGTGGCCCCACAGGGAGCTCCGCCGAAGGCCCCAGTGGGTGCGTCCGCATGCGTCGCCGCCACCCAGGACATCGTTTCGTGGCCCCACAGGGAGCTCCACCGAAGGCTCCAGTAGCAGGGTCCGCATGCGCCACCGCCACCCATTACGGCACACCCCTCACACGGTTCGTGGCCCCACAGGGAGCTCCACCGAAGGCCCCAGTGGGTGCGTCCGCATGCGTCGCCGCCACCCAGGACATCGTTTCGTGGCCCCATAGGGAGCTCCGCCGAAGGCTCCAGTGGCAGGGTCCGCATGCGCCACCGGCACCCATTACGGCACACCCCTCACACGGTTCGTGGCCCCACAGGGAGCTCCGCCGAAGGCCCCAGTGGGTGCGTCCGCATGCGTCGCCGCCACCCAGGACATCGTTTCGTGGCCCCACAGGGAGCTCCACCGAAGGCTCCAGTAGCAGGGTCCGCATGCGCCACCGCCACCCATTACGGCACACCCCTCACACGGTTCGTGGCCCCAAGCTCCACCGAAGGCCCCAGGGTGGGTGCGTCCGCATGCGTCGCCGCCACCCACCCAGGACATCGTTTGGCCCATAGGGGCTCCACCGAAGGCTCCAGTGGCAGGGTCCGCATGCGCCACCGCCACCCATTACGGCACACCCCTCACACGGTTCGTGGCCCCACAGGGAGCTCCACCGAAGGCCCCAGTGGGTGCGTCCGCATGCGTCGCCGCCACCCAGGACATCGTTTCGTGGCCCCATAGGGAGCTCCACCGAAGGCTCCAGTGGCAGGGTCCGCATGCGTCACCGCCACCCATTACGGCACACCCCTCACACGGTTCGTGGCCCCAAAGGGAGCTCCACCGAAGGCCCAGGTGGGTGCGTCCGCATGCGCCACCGCCACCCAGGACAGCGTTTCGTGGCCCCACAGGGAGCTCCGCCGAAGGCTCCAGTGGCAGGGTCCGTATGCGTCACCGCCACCCGTCACGGTGTACGTGCCTGGACAGGAGCGGCGGCAGGTGTACACGCCGGTCGTTGAAAGTAGGTATTCTCTGGGATCCCCAGATCCCGATCTGCTTCCAGCGCCTTCCTACCTCACGAGTCGGCATGGTCTTGATGTGTGTGTGTGTGTGTGTGTGTGTGTTTTATCATCTGGGAGGTCTTGATGTGTGTGTGTGTGTGTGTGTGTGTGCTTTGTTATTTGGGAGGGTCTGGAGCCAGTCTACTCCATCCGCCCTCCTACTTCACATGTTTTTACCTCCTCCTTCCGTCCGGCGTGCACACTCCCCACACGTGCGGCGGCTTGAGTCAATTTTCCCAGCGCGCCGCCTCTGGGAGCCCCGACCCCTCCCAGAGAAGGACCTGGCGCTGCACCCCGGGTCTTGCCGTTCCTGGCCCCGGGGAGCCCGGCGAGCGCCCCCAGAGGCCGCACGTGGAGCAACAGACTCGGGTCGGGCGAAAGGGGGGGATTGGGAAAGGGGGGGTTACGAAATTTGCTGCATGCAGCTGGTTTTGGCCTCACCGAGGGGCCCATTCCTCGATACATGGGCGCCTCCCGGCGCCGGGAGGCGCCGGGAAAATCAGCTACGCGAGCTGATTCTCAACCCCCCCTCTGCTATCCCCCCCTTTCGCCCGACCCGACAGACGCCCGTCCTGATTTTGCTCACGACGCAAGCACTTCTTTGGGCGTGGGTGCAAGTTTGGCGCCCCCCTGAGGCTGTGGTACCGGGCCCCGGAGCTGATCCTGCGCCAGCCCATCTACGGCCCCGCGGTCGACTGCTGGTCCGTCGGCACGCTGATGGCGGAAGCCGCCGCGGGCGAGCCGCTCTTCCCCTCGGACTCGGAGGCCTCCAGGGGCAACGAGACGACGACGACGCCGACGCCGACGACGACGACGACGACGCGGGCGGCGGCGGCGACGACGACGACGACGACGGCGACGAAGCCTCCAGGGGGGATGTGCTCGGGGGGCGAAACATCGACCGCCAATCCTTGAAAACTCAAACGCTACAAAAGCACAGCCTCTCGACAGTCCGCGCACGGATTTCTCGGATCGTTGCTGGGCGCATGGCGACGCCTCCCGCGCCGCCCTTGGCTCGCACCGCGCGCCAGGGAGGGGAGCCCGGCGTAGATCCGTGACATCATCGTGGACCGCGGAGAGTGAATAATTGCGAAGGCCTTACGGCCGGTGCCGCCGACCCTGGAGGCCTCGACCCTCTCGACACGCCCAGGGAGGGTGGCATTCTGACCCAGGACCGCCCCCCGGGACCTCCCCCCCAGAACCCCCCCCCTCGGCGGGGAAGGGAAGGGATCAAAGGGAAGTGGCTTCCCTTCCGAAGGGAAGCCCCTTCCCTGCTCAATGACTCAATGACAACGTTGCTTCGGTGTGGTTGAGGACGCTGTGGATGGGCTGGTGTATTGCGGTTTGGCTGGCGTGCCTGAGGACGAGGCCCCAAGGAAAGGGGGGGAGCGGCGGCGGACTCAGGGGAAGGGAGGGGGCGTGATGGCGGCGGCGACGTGACGGCGGCAGCGACGGCGATGGCGACGGAACAGCCCCTGTCACGCGCTGACAGGGTCGGCGGATTGTATGTTTTTGCTGTTCTTCCAGAAGGTCCCCCCCCCCTCCTCCTCCTCCTCCTCCTCCTCCTCCTCCTCCTCCTCCTCCTCCTCCTCCTCCTCCTCCTCCTCCTCCTCCTCCTCCTCCTCTTTCCCCTCCTCCTTCTCCTCCTATTTCCCCTATTTCCTCCTCCTATTTCCCCTCCTATTCCCCTCCTATTCCCCTCCTTCCCCTCCTATTTTCTCTCCTATTCCCCTCCTTCTCCTCCTATTTCCCCTCCTCCTCCCCCTCCTCCTCCTCCTCCTTCCCCCCCTCCCTGAGATCTGGGCGCCGCAATTCTCCCACACCGGGCGTGTTCGCCCGGCTGCGGGCCCCGGGAACCATCACATGCCGTTCGGGCCCGAGCAGTGCCGCAGAAAGGTTGGGTCTAGGGCTAAGTCGGGCCTGTCCCTCTACAGGAGGAAAATCCAGAAATAGTTTGGCAATAATACGGGGGCAATTTTTCCATAGCTGTTGACCATTTGGGGGCATTTGTGTTGACCATGTTTGTTTTTTCCTTCAAAATCCGCCGGTAGGAGGACATGCCCGACCTAATGGCTCTGCTAGCAATGTGTCGTGACGCTGCGTGACTCGCAGCGTCGGACCTCCGAGACCGCCCAGGCCCGGGCCTCCCAGAGGGGGTCCGAGCAGATGAGGTCGGAGGATCGCGCCGCATCGCCGATGCATCGGCGGCTCGGCTCGATGTGGAGCCCAATCTGTTTTGGCACGCCGGCCGCTCCGATGCATCGCCGTCGTCGCCGATGCATCGGCAGTGCAACGGCGATGCAGCGCGATCTCTCGACGCCTACCTTCTGAGACCCGATTTGAGGGCCCAGGCGACGAGGTCGAGCAGGCGGGTTGCTGAAGCGTGGGTCCTGCATGAATCGCGAGGAAGTCTCGAGCGATAGCGCGATTCTCAAGTAAGTCGTGAGGCCTTCAAGTCGCCAGCTTGGCGCCGCTCGAGGCCTGGGCACGCCCCCCGGCCCGGGAGCGTGCAGTGTCGCTGCCGTTAAGCGCTCTGTGGCGGGGCAGGGCGATAAAGGGGGGGGGATAGGAGCAGTGGATCGACTACAGGATTGATTTGCCCCAGAAGTGGTTCGTTTCGCCGAACCCATGAAAAGTGCTGACTGCGCTCGTCTTGCAGATTCGACGACGAAGTCAACGCTGGGGGTACATCAGTTGTGTGGTCGATCCCCTACTCGAGGGATCGGGGGCTGCAGACAAGGGGCCGCTGCATGGGGCCGCGAAGGTGCACGGGAGGTGCACCTGTCTGCACCCCTGCCGCACTTCTTCTCTCGCCCCCTCCGCTGAGCAGCGCCCGACACTTGGGCAACCATCGCCGGCCTGTCGTCGATGCCTCGCTGCTGCCAGGCCGAGGCTCTCCTCCTCACCCTTCTCCCCTCCTCCTCCTCCTCCTCCTCCTCGTCCTTCTCCTCCTCCTCCTTCTCCTCCTCCTCGTCCTCCTCCTCCTCCTCCTCCTCCTCCGCCTGCACCTCCTCCCCCTCCTCCTGCACCTCCGTTCATCTCCCCTCCTCCTCCTCTCCTCCTCCTCCTCCTCGTCCTCCCCCTCCCCCTCCCCTCCCCCTCCCCTTCCCCACCTCCCCCTCCTCCTCCTCCTCCTCCTCCTCCTCCTCTCCTCCTCCCCTTCCTCCTCCTCCTCCTCCTCCTCCTCTCCTACCCCTCCTCCTCCTCTTCCTCCTCCTCCTCCTCCTCCTCCTCTTCCTCCTCCGCCCCCTCCTCCTCCTCCTCTCCTCCTCCTCCTCCTCCTCTCCCTCCTCCTCCCTCTTCCCCTCCTCCTCCTCCTCCTCCTCCTCCTCCTCCTCTTCCTCCTCCGCCTCCTCCTCCTCCTCCTCCTCCTCCTCCTTCTCCTCCTCCTCTCCCTCCTCCTCCCTCTTCCCCTCCTCCTCCTCCTCCTCCTCCTCCTCCTCCTTTCCTCCTCCTCTCCCCGGACTGTGACCTCCTTGACCACGACCACGACGACGACCACGACGACGACGACGACGACGACGACGACTACCACGACGGCGACGACGACGACCACGACGACGACCACGAGGTCGACCACCTCTTCCGCATCTTCCGCCTCGCCGGCACGCCGGGCCCGGGCCTGTGGCCCGAGGCGGTGTGCCTGCCGGCCTTCTCGGTGCGCTTCCCGGTGTACCAGCCGCTGGACCTCTGCACCCTCGCCCGGATGGTGGCGCTGGCTGGGGCCGGCGTGGCCGAGGCTCGAGGAAGGAGCGCGCCTCGCAGAAGGAACAAAACACCACGTGTTACCAGCCTCGAACGCATCCCTATCCCTAAGATTGACACGCCAAAAGGCGATGACAATCTTTGGGATTCGCCCTCAAAAAATATGGGAATCCCTAAGATTGGCATCGTGATGAGGAGGTGCCCAGCATAGGGATAGGGATATGTTCCAGGCTGGTAAACATGAACATAAACTTTTGGCGCTCCGCTCGGACTTCTTGGATTCGCGCTGGGCCCCCTGGGGCGGCGCCTCTGGCGCCGCCTCTGGCGCGCTCCGCGCGCCAGGCAGGGGGCGTCCAGCGCAGGTCCAGGAACTCCGCGCCGAGCGCCAAAGGTTTGCGCTTATGGCGTTTGTTTTCTTCTTCTAGGGGAAAGAGCGTGCCCGGAGATCCGACGCGTCGAAACAAGCACGGCGGGAGGTGTTTCGCCGTGTTCGGCGCGTGGGTATACCTCCCCAGAAAAAATGAATTCGACAAGCAAATCTCCAGTTGGATACGTATCAGTTGTTACACTGATAAGAACTGGCGCTACACTTCATCATTGCCACAAACACCGAGAAGGTATCCTGAGACCAAAAAGACCGAGAAGGTATGGGGGGAGGGGGGAGGGCTTCTTAGAAGCACCCCTGCTTCTTAGAAGGCGCGGGCCTTATCTATAGATGTGAGGCAGGAACCCCCTAAGGAGCAGCCTCCTTCTGAGAAGCCTCCCCCCTCCCTCCACTCCCTGGTGCGCGCCGCCAAGAACAGGTCGAGACCTTGCGTGGGCCGACGTCAATCATGCAAGAAACATGATTCGTTATTCATGGCGCCCAGATCACAGAGCGGACTTCGTTCGGAGGACGATAGGATGGGCCCCGAGTGTCCTGGAGCATTTCGTCTCGGATCTCGAGGTGAATTTCGTGCGGATTGTTTTGGCCAGGATTGAGGACCAAACGCAGTCCACGCGAAATGACCTTCGTTTGTCGCTCACCGCTTCGGGAAACCGTCCACGCAGAAGTCCACGCACAAATCCGCTGCAGCACGTCTGCAAGGCCGGTGCAATGACATGACGACGACGTCACGTCGGGTGTCTCAAGCAGTGGCGAAGCGTCCTGGCTCGCCTATCGCCCTACGAAACAATGTTAAAATAACCTTTTGTGGTTTCCACGGAATGATCTTATAACATTTCTGGTTGATAGTGTCTTGTCTTGACACGTCGGGCTTCTGTTCTAAGAACATTGTTTTTGTTGTTAGAACGTTTTGGGGTTCTAAGAACATTTCGTGATAGGACTATGGGAATGCCGGGGCGGTCGGTCCCTGCTCAAGACGTCGGGTGTCTGGGTAAGGCTCCGGGGCCCCCCCAGGGGTGGTCCCGGCTGGCCTCAACGGGCGCCCCGAGCACGGCCCACCCGTGTGGCATCGGGGGCGGCAGAGAGAGGGGTGGTGGTGACTAGACGAGGACGAGGACGAGGAGGAGGAGGAGGAGGAGGAGGAGGAGGAGGACGAGGAGGGGGGAGGAGGAGGAGGAGGAGGAGGACGAGAAGGAGGAGGAGGAGGAGGACGAGGGGGGGGGGAGGGGGAGGTTTGGGCTCATCGTCGGCCTGCGGGCGCCCTCGCCGGGCCTCGGGAGCGTCAGAAACGACTCGGGATGAAGAGCCGGTCCCGGGGAAGGGGTTGGGGTCTGCGTAACTCGGGGGTGGCAAAGAGGGGGGTGATGACTAAGTTACCCTGACCTTCCAGGAGGGCTAAAAAATAGCACCCGACCTAAAAACCTATCCCAGAGCTATTCTACGTCTTGGTTTTAGGCTGTTTCGTTTAGTTTTTTTGGTTTTTAGATCTCCAGTGCTAAAAAATAGCTCTCTGGAAGGTCAGGGTAAGTTAAGGGGGGGGTGGATGTCATGGCGGGGGCCATGATATCTCCCCAGATTTCATGGCGCCTCTTCTCGTTTCATGCCGTCCCTGGCCCCCCCGGCTGGGCCGCGCACATGCCGCCGGTCATGCTTTGCACCCCCCCCCCTCCTGGACACCCCCCTCTTGGCCGCTCCCGATGTAGTAAGGATGAGGGGCTTTCCAAGGTCAGTTGCCCTTGCAGCCGTCCCCGTCGGCCCATATCCCCCTCGCCGCTTTCGCTGGCCGCGCCCCGCTCGCAGAGTGCCGACGTGGCCTTCCAGGGCTCTTGCGTCCAAACCGCGCATCCTTCGCTGCTGTACGGGTTGGCCGCAGGCCCAGTTGGCCTCGGCAGGCCTCCCGAGTAGCCTGCGGCGGCGCACCTGGGGCGCTCCGCGCCCCAGGGCTGACGTGTCGAGACTGCCCTGGACTACAGTCAAAAACCCTCATGATGACGCGCGACTTTGCGCAGGGCACCCTTGCTTCCTTGCTCTTCCTTGCTCTTCCTTGCTCTTGCGTCGTTGGGGTTTTCGTCGTCCGCCGCCCCAAAAATCCCAACTTCGGCTTCCAAGGGTCTTGCGTCCTTACCGCGCGTCCTTATTAGGGTTTTTGGCTGTACCTGGGGGCCTGTTGAGGCCGACTGGGAGCACCCCGTCGCAGGCGATTTTTCTCCCCCACTCCCGGGGTTCCGCCCGAAAAGGAGCTCATGGCCGTTCAGAAAAAGGGGGGAAGCCCTGGGATACACCCCAAGGGGTGGCGACTCGGATGCACCCCTATCGAGGATGGTCGTCCCCCCCCTATCGTATATCTCAGGGTTGGGCACAAACAATCTGGTCCAGTCGAGACCTCCCAAAGCCTGGGATAGGCCCTGGGATAGGGGTCGACATATCCCCTGTTATAGCAGTACTCGGGACGCCTGTTGAGGCCAGCCTGGACTACCTGGCGGGGCTGTCTGTGCGCAATTGGAAACCTTAGCAACAAAAACATAAGGGGCAGCGTTAGGCGGGGGGACAGGTCAAGGGGAGGATGCATCGAGCCTTGACTGCCGAGCCATCGTGCGCAGGAGCCAGATAGCCCACTGCCCAAGGCCCGTGCGGATGCGCTATCGGGGGCATATCGCCAGATCTACCGCGAGGTGTCGCCGATTCCAGTTTGACCTGTCCCCTTCCCCCCCCAGACATTCCCTGTCAAGAAAGCAACGGCGCAGAGAAATGTTTGAGCTCCAGGCGGATCCTCCCTGGATTGGCGTTGGACGCCCCTGGCGGCGCCTCGGGCGGCGTCCCTGGCGGGCTCCGCGCCCCAGGTCCAGCGCCGATTCGAGGCGTCCGCGCGGGGCTCCGGAAGCTTCAGCGGCCTCTGCCGTAGGCGCTGCAGGCGCGCGGAGCTCCGAAGGCTCCGAAGCTTCTTCCTCTGGAGGCGGAGGCGCGCCGGCGGCTGGAGCAGCGGCCCGAGGCCCTCGAGGGAGGGAGAGCGGCACGGGCAGGAGCTGTCGGAGCTCCGCGCGGGTGTCTCGGGTCGGCGTTGGCTCCCCTTTCCTCGCGCGTGGAGCGCGCCAGGGGCTTCGCCGGAGACGCCGCCGGCGGTGTGTGTGTGTGTGTGTGTGTGTGCGTCCAGCGCCGATCCAGGAAATCTGCGCGGAGCTCCGAGAGCTCGCGTTCCTCTATATGCTGTTTGCTCTTGCAGTCTAGCAGCTCTTCTGGTAGCTCGAGTCGTTCTAGCGATCCGTGCGCTCGCTTGGCGCTTCTCTGTCCGTTGTTCGGGGGTGGGCAGACCTCCTACCCTGACACGCCGATTAAGGAATTGGCCGTTTCCGGTTTGCGAGAGGGCGTCGCGGCCGTCATTTTTGCAGGTCCAGGTCCGTGGGTTTCGGTCCCAGGCCGTTTTCAGCAAAGGGAGGTTTTTTAAAGGGAGGCTTGTCCACCGCCGAGAGGTGCGCCTCTGCGCACCGCTTCCTGCGGTGTTGGGCCGGCAGGGAGGGCGGTATCGTTTTTGTTGTCGCTGCGTGCTCCGCCTCCGGCTCCAGCGTCGACGATGTGGGCTCCATGTGCTGCACGTGGGCAATTTGGCCCGAAGAACCCCCAGCGGCCGAACCTCGACCCAGAACAGGTGCCATCCCGCTACACGCCGGTCGTTGAAAATAGGTATTTTGGGGATGCCCAAATCCTAGTCTACCTTCGGCGCCTTCCTACTTCAAGAGTCGAGCGGTGTTCCTTCTTTCCTCCTCTTCAGGGGGCGGGTGGAAGCCCAATCTACTTCCAACGCCTTCCTACTTCATGTTTTCACATACTTCTTCCGACTGGCGTGTATCTGATTCTGGTTTTGGTTGTTCTTGTCTTCCCGCCGCAGGTCTGTGCGGCGCTGCTGTTCGGACTCCCAGCGGCCGGGACCCACTACACGCCAGTCGTTGAAAGTAGGTATTTTGGGATGCCCAGATCCCAATCTACTTCAAGCGCCTTCCTACTTCAATAATCGGCATGCTTTTGCTGTGTTTTGTTAGTCTCTGGGAGGACCTGGACCCAATCCACTTTATCTGCCTTCCTACTTCATGTTTCTACGTACTTCTTCCGACCGACGTGTATCCGAGGGACCCGCTTTTCCTCTCGCGAGGCGGTTTTTTGAGGCCCGAGCAGCCAAGCATTTGCCGTCGCTATATTCTTTTTCTGGGCGCGAGGCCAGTGGGGATTCCAACAGATGCTGCCACGGTGGCGCCTTGGACCCCCCCCAGGGTGCGGTCTGACCAGAATTTCGAGCCGAATCCAGCCGTGGCGACGAGGGCCTCCCGGGAGGCCCCGAACGGCGAAGCCGATGTAAGGGTAATGGTATCGGTACCTTTGCCTCCTCTGAGCCAGGGGTCCCGGTGAGGGCTCCCAGAGGCAGAACATGGCGAACAATGAGCCGTCGCGTTTTTTTGTCCACGATGCGAGGGTTCTTGGCCTGCAGCCAGCACCACCCAAGCATACTAATACTATGCGCGAGTCTCCCCGACAAGTGGCGACCGACGCGCGCGCGCGCCCAGAAGCCTGTTGAGTATACTAAGCTCGGTGGCGGGCGCTCTCTGGCCACACCGCCGGCCGAACGGCCTACCCTAAGACTGCTGTGCTGTATGATCTTGTCGGACGCGCGCTTCCAAGGAGAGTCCATAGTTTAGCGGGCGAAGAGCGGTATAACATAAACTTTTTCGTCGCCGGGGGCGCTGCCCCAGGGCGGCTGGAAAGTTAATACCGCGACGTGCCCCCTGTAAGGGTACAAACTCTCCAGCCGCCCTGGGACAGGCGCACCCGACAGCGAAGTAGTCTAGTTTATACTGTTCTTCGCCCGTTGAGTATCGGGGGTGGACAGAACCCCCAACAGTGACACGTCGATTAGTGAATTGTCCTTTTTCGGTTCTCGCGAGGGCGCCGAGGCCGTTATTTTCCAGGCTCGCGCCCGCCAGGTTTGGTCCTCAGGTCGTTTTCACTAAACCACGTTTTACTAAATGGAGGTCTGTCCATCCCCGAGAGTACTGCCGGTCTGCCCTTCCTGCGCCCCGTGCAGGTCTGCGAGGCGCTGCTGCGGTGCCTCCGCGCGCTCGGCGTGGAGGGCTCCGGGCTGCTCGCCGGGCTGCTGCAGCTGGAGCCCCGGGGCCGCTGCTCCGCGGAGGCCGCGCTCCGCGGCAGTTTCCTGCGGCGCAGGCCGCAGGAAGGAACACCCAGACCCCCCCCCTCCTCCATGCCACAGGGAGTAAGGTTGTCCAATTTGATGCTCACCATCGCCACGGGCGCCATGTGGACACGACAGCGAGTACTTCAGGAGACAAAGATGCCAGACGTTGACGCCAAGTGCCCCAGGTGCGGCTTGGCCAATGAAGACGACTTCCACCGCGCCTGGGAATGCGAAAGCAATCAGGACAATCCCATCCTTCAGGGCACCAACTATTTGCTACCCGAGGCCTACGCCCAGCGGGACATGTACGAGTGTTTCTGGACTAGGGGACTAATGCCAGCAGCATGGACGGCGGTACCACAACCGCCACAACATGAACATTGGTCTTGTCATGTTTTCGAGCAGTTCTTCCCACAATGTCTACGGGCCCCCGCCGACACGACATTTTACGCTTTCGGTGATGCAAGTGGCGGCCAGGACACCAGCAACCCGCATCTTCGGAGGGTGGGTGTCGGAGCTGCCATATTTTCTAGCCTCGAGGACAACGACATGGAGATACGTGCTGCTTTTCTGGGGGCCGTTACCAGGTCCCCACCAGACTGTGCCCAGAGGAGAGCTTCTCGCTCTCGTCGCGACAGTGGAGGCCACAGACCAGGATCTCGTTTTTTTCACCGACAATGATCAGAGCGTGAATTACCTACCCCGCTTTCGCTTCCAGGCAAAAACAAACCATACCACGCGCCTCCTCGTCAAGCGGCCTTATCAGTACAGGCTGCACTTTGGCATCGTTTGGTACCTCTTGGAAGCGAGGGTGGTCAAAAGCGAGGGAGGTTTGTTTTCCCCCTAAATGAAGCTTGCTATATCAATTTCCATCACGGCAAGATCTAGGAACCCACAGGCAGTGACGCTGACCTTTGGCTGAGATTGAAGAAGGCGACGGCCCAACGGACTGGGTCGGTCACGGTTATCTGGATACCTTCTCACGCCGAACCACAGGATATCATTCAAGGGAGGATTGCTTCGTCTTTGGCGGTGGGCAATTGTGTTGCAGACACTCTTGCTGGTATTGCCGCCGGTGAGGCACGAATTCCACCTGAACACCGCCAGAAGGGTAGCGCTGGCTGAACAAAAAGCTTTTCAGGTTCGCGTGAGGTTGTTACGCACGGCACTCGACACCCTCGAGGCTCAGAAGCGGGAGCTTCAGTGTCAGAGGGAGCAACGCCCTAAGAGGCAGGTAGCGTCTAAGGCCGACCGACCGCCTGCCCCTCGTTCCTGTGCTCTCTTTGGGCCCCAGCACTGTGGACCCCACAGGCTCTCAATGTACTAGGTGTTTCAGTTCCTCCAGCAAGGCTTCGAGGTCTCGTTGGTTCCTTTTCGGAATGCTTTGAGCTTCTCAACGTAGACGGCACTTATAAGGAGGCCCCTCATGGGAAGTCGGTCCATGTCGCGGGGGGGCTTGTGCACAGTAGCCACCGTTCTCGGTTCCACGCTGGGCTGAATTGCTGGTTCTGTGTCAGGTGTGGAGCTTACGCTCAGTTGGTTCTCGGGAAACTCGGGGAACCCTGTGGTAGGCTCACCCCCTCGGGGCAGGAATACCTCAAGCGTATTTCCAAGGGGCTCTGGCCGAAGGCCCTCAGTCGAGCTGAGAAGGCCACCGGAGCTCACAACACCCCAAGTGGGGTGGCGGAGGTCTAATTATTCACATCGCTACGCGATCAGGCAGAGACTCCAGAGACTCCTCCTCCTCCTCCTCCTCCTCCTCCTCCTCCTCCTCCCCCTCCTCCTCCGACGCCTCACATGCATAGTTTTCCAAGGCGAATTTCCTGCGAATGTCTTCCACGGCAGGCGCCTCGGCGCCCCCTCCGCCGCGTCTGGTTCGGATGCAATGACGAACCAACAACACACACCCATACCCATAGGGGAGTTGGAGAGGGCTATGGGTGAGTGTTGTCGGATGGGGGTCCCCGCTCGAACGGGAGCGTTCCCCAGGGTCCGACAACCCGCACACATACCCTTAGCCAGTCCTCCTCCCAACGACCCCCCTATGGGTATGGGTGTGTGTTGTTCGTTCGTCAGACCCCCCCTCGAGTAATGGCAGAAATCACGCCGGGAGGTCTTTCCTACTTTTCGGCCTCCGGGGGCCCTTACCGGGCCGCGGGACCGTCAAACAACGTTTCGGGATGAGAGACTGGTCCTGGGGAGTGGGTCGAGATCTCTGGGGGTCGACGTCATAGAACAAAACATCATGACGTCGGCGGTCCGGGCACGGGGACCATGACCGATCGTGCCGATGCCGATATTGCCGGTGCCGATCTTGGTCCTGGTCCATGTCGGCCGCCGCGGATTGGCGAGGGTGATGCACAAGTCGACGCTGAGATCGACGCTGACAGGGAGCGACACAACGTTTCTGCGTTCAGTCTTGGTCAGTCGGCGGCGAGCGAGGGGGGGTAAGTGAGAAGGAGAAGGCCTTCTCACAAGGCGGCAGGGCTTCTCAGAAGCCCGGCCTTCCGCGTGGTTCTTCTGCGCCTCGGGGGAAGGCTCACAAAGCCCTCTCGGGAGGCCGGGTGCCTTCCGAGCCGTCCGAGAGGGCCCGCCTCCTTCTTCTCGCTTCCCCCCCGGGCTCGCCCCCGAAGAGCGACACGACGTTTCCATGTTCACTATTGGTCATGGCCCCCGTTTCCTTCCCCTGCTCGGAGGGAGGCAGGAGAAGCGACACCAACACCACCAGGGGGCCCACCTCCAGCGAGGAGGTCCACGATGCCTCCCCGAGCTGGCTGCCGGGGGCATGTCGAGCGAGAGGGGGAGGACCACACCACAAGGGAGACCCCCCTTTGCTCCTCGCACCTCCTCGCCCTGCTGGTGTTGGTGACGCCTTTCCGTGTTCCTATGGTTCAAGCAGCGTCCAGGCTCGCCTAAAGCCCCACCAAACAATGTTCTAAGAGACTTTGGTGGTTCCCACGGAATGTTCTTAGAACATTTTTGGCGGAGCCTTTTTTTGTTTTGTCACATCGGGTTTATGGTTTAAGAACCTTGTTTTTGTTCTGAGAACATTTTTGGGGTTCTAGGAGCATTTCGTGGTAGGACTATTGGAATGCCGGGACGGTCGGTCCCTGCTCAACGTTTGCCCCCCCCGTGCGGCAGGGGCGCGGGCGAGCCCGCCGCGCTCGGCGCGGCGGCGGCCGCCGCGGCGGCCGCGCCGCGGGAGGCGCCGCGCAAGCGCGAGGCGCCCGTGGAGCCCTCGCAGGGCAGCAGCCAGGACCGGCGCCGCGTCTCCGCCTCTCTCTATGGCCTCCCAGAGGGGGCCCCTCGCGTCTTTCCGGGAGCCTTGAGACGGGGGTCAATGCAAACGGGGGTCAGCCAGAGCGCCAGATTTTGCAGGAGCCTGCAGGGCCAGGCTCCTATGGACCTGGCGTTGGGTGCAGGATCCGGCAGGATCCTGCAGGATCCTGCGCGTTGACCCGGGTGTGGGTGCAGGGTCTTGCAGGATCTTGCAGGATTCTGCAAGGCTTGGCTGACCCGGGTCTGGATTTACCCGGGTTAGTTTACCCGAATATACGTCGACCCCCAGAGGTCCCGATTTTTTCCCCAAGACCGGCGAGGGCCCCCAGAGGCCGAAAACTCAGAAAAACTTCCCGTCATGATTTCTTTACATCACTCGAGGGGGTCTGGGATTGGGGCGAAGGAGGGCCTATATGTAAGAACGAGCGTGTTCTACCGCTGCTGGCGGAAAACCGGGGGGGGGTCACTACCGGTTCGAACCCCTCCCCCCCCCCCCCCCGAGGAAAACCGGGGGGGTCACTACCGGTTCGAACCCCTCCCCCCCCCCCCCAGCTCATCATGAAAAGGGGGGGGGGTCACTACCGGTTCGAACCCCCCCCCCCCCCCTCGAAAACCCAGTGGGGGTGCGGACAGAGGTGGGGACGGTGTTGGTGGGACAGTGGTGAGGGGACAGCGGGACAGTGGTGGGGACAGTGGGACAGTGGGACAGTAGAGGGCCGGTAGTGGTGGGGACAGTGGTGAGGACAATGGTGGGAACAGGGGGGACAGTGGACAGTGGTGGGGACGGTGGTGGTGGTGGACAGTGGTGTGGGCACAGTGGGAATGAGGTGGAAACAATGGGACAGTGGAGGGTACAATGGTGGTGGGGACAGTGGTGAAGGCGGTGGCGAGGACGGCGGTGGGACAATGGGACAGAGGTACAGTGGGGACAGTGGTGGGGACAGTGGGGACAGTGGTGGGAACAGTGGGACAGCTCAGTGGGACAGCGGCGGAGTCAGTGGGACAGTGGGGACAGTGGGGATAGTCGGGCAGTGGTTGGGGCCGTGGAGACAGTGGGGAGAGTGGAACCGTGGTGGGAACAGTGGTGGGGACAGTGGGGACAGTGCGACAGTGGTGGGGGCACTGGTGGGGACACAGTGGGGACAGTGGTGGTGAGGACAGTGGTGCTGGGAACAACAGTGGAGGATGTGATGCGGACGGTGGTAGGGACCGGGAGTCGTTTGCTGGCGGTGAGTGGGGGGGTGGGGAGGGGTTCGAACCGGTAGTGATCCCCCTCCGGTTTTCGAGGGGGGGGGGGGGTTCGAACCGGTAGTGACCCCCCCCGGTTTTCCGGATCCGGAGGGGGGTGGGGGGGAGGGTTCGAACCGGTAGTGACCCCTCCGGCTTTCGAGGGGGAGGGGGGGCGGGGGGGGACGCGGTTAGGGAGGGGTGGGGTTTTGCCGGGGGAGGGGGGGGGGGGTCCAGCAGGGGGGGGGGGGTCGGGGGGGGGGGGGGGGGCGACCCCCGGGTTCCGGAGGAAAAGGTTGGCAATTTTCCACAGTAGAGCGGCGGTGGATCACGCTCTCTCATATGTAAAGGGACCCCTCAGGCCCCCAGGAGTCCCGGAAGTGCCGGCACGAATCTGCTCTGCGCGCGTTCGCAGGGGGAGCCTCGTCGAAGGCACGGGCGGCCGGAGCCACTGGATACGGGTGCGTATTGGGGCCTCCCGAGCGGGCCCCGAGCGGCTCGATGAGGAGCTCCGACGTTCTCCTCGTCGGCATCGCCGGCGCGTCCCCGGCGCCGTCGACGCATCGCGGGTGCCTCGGCACTGCGTCGGAGATGCGGCGCAATCTTGCGACCCCGTCCCAGACATGCTCGCGTCGTGCACAAGACCGGGGCGGAGGTGTGCCATGGTTTCTGGCCGATCGGGGGGCCCTCGCCGGGCGCCGGGGCCATCGACAGAGCAGCTCGGGATGAAGAACGGGTCTCCGAGAGAGGGTCGGAGCTCCAGAGCGTGCTGGGGGCGCTCTGCGAGCGGCGTGCCGGAAGGCGCCGTGGAGCGGCTCGGCCCCGAGCCCGGGCCCGCCCCAGGCCTCCCGTGGGGCGGGCCCTCTCGCCCTCGAGGCGCTCCTGGCAGGCTTGTGTTCCACCACCACCACCAGAAGTTGGAGGGCGAGGGGGTACGCCTCATCCTCCTCCTCCTCCTCCTCGTCCTCGTCCTCCTGGACAAAATCGGGGCGGAGGTGTGCCATGGTTTCTGGCCCATCGGGGGGCCCTCGCCGGGCGCCGGGGCCATCGACAGAGCAGCTCGGGATGAAGAACTGGTCCCTGAGAGAGGGTCGAGATTTCGGAGGCCCCGCGCATCCGAAAACATAGGATTGTGGACGACGATCAATGGAGAGGAAGCATGTTGCCCAAGGATTTCTAGCTGCCCAACACATGCTTCAATCATGTCTTAAACATGTAAGCACCTGGTGTAAACAGTTTTAGAACATGTTCCGACAGTTCAAACGCACTTTTAATTCAATGATCGGATGGTCAGGGTGACCATTGTCATGGCATCCACAACCATAGGACGTCGCATGTGTGGGTTCCCCCGCGCTGGTTTTTCCTCTCGAGTAGTGTGGTGTCGGGCCTGTCCCCCTACAGGTTTTTTTTTTCGACGACAAAAAAATACCTAAAAAATATTAGAACAATGGTTCAAAAATAGTCTGGGGACTATTTTTTGTATATTTTGAACCTTTTTGGTGCATTTTTGGGGCATTTTTTTTTGTTCGTCGAAAACTTCCCTGTAGGGGGACAGGCCCGACGTAGGAGTAGTGCTTTGACTGTCCCCTGGGGGGTCGGGCGAGGCGAGGGCCTCGAGGGGGGGGGGACCCCGACAAGACAAAAACTGGCAGAATCACGCTCCCCGTCGGGACTTCCCTCTTCGGGGCGCGAGCACGTCGGCCAGTGGGTCCAGAGCCCCTCGGGTCATGAACAACTCACCACGGGAGGTGTTCCGTCATTTTCGGCCTCCAGTAGGGGGCCACATGCGAATCCTACCCCTCCCCCTCAGAAATCGTGGGGTGTAGGGGTAGGGTTCGCATGTACCCCCCTATCCAGGGGGCCTTTCCCGGGCCCCATGGGACCGGCAAGGCACGACCTTGAGCCGACTCTCTGGAGGAGAGAGACCTGGCCCCCGGGGATGGGGGATGGGCCGAGGCTTCCGGGGGTTGACGTTCTGAGCGAGTCCTGACCTCGGGGCTCTGGGCAGGCGATCGCAAACATGGATCAAGGGGGCGTGGATCAGCGACGGGTCCCGTCTCCATATGGGGAATCGCGGACTTCCGCCGCCGAGCGAGGCGGCACCGGCCGCATGCTGGGGAGGGCACCCCCGATCCATGGAGGCAGCGACCGCGCACCGCATCCATGGGTCGCTGATCCGCGTCTGCGCACCCCCGACCTGGTGGGGGAGGCCCCCCCGGCAGGAGGCGACGCCCGCGACGCAGGTCGCCCGGTGCCTGGCGCGCGTGCAGCTCGCGGCGCCCGCGCCGCCGAGCCCGCGCGCGCGCCAGCGGCGCGCCGCGGCCTCCGAGGAGCTGGGCCTGTTTTCCACCACCACCACCACCATAAGCTGGAGGGGGAGGGGGTCCCTCCTCCTCCACCCTCCTCCTCCTCCTTCTCCTCCTCCTTTGCTCCTCCGCCTCCTCCTCCTCCTCCTCTCCTCCTCCTCCCTCCTCCTCCTCCTCCTCCTCCTCCTCCTCCTCCTCCTCCTCCTCCTCCTCCTCCTCCTCCTCCCTCCCCCCGCCAACTTGTGGTGGCGGTGGTGGAAAACAGGCCCATCACGAGGAGCGGGAGCAGCGGGCGCCGCTGCTCTGGGGCGAGATGGCCCGGCTGGACGCGCCGTGGGAGGCGCCGGCCGCGGAGCCGCGCGCGCCGGGCCCGCTCCTGCCGAGCAGGGACCTCTGGGCCTCAAGCAGTGGCGAAGCGTCCCGGCGTGCCTATGCAGTCCACCCGTGGAGTAAGGATCAGCATTTTGCCCTAGGTTACCCTTGCATTTCTTGCCCCCTCGGTGCATCCCTGGCAACTTTCGCTGGTCAGCCCCTTATGGGTACCCTTGGGGCGGGCTGCATCCTTCGGTATTCGGCGGCGCTCCGCTCGAAAAACGCCAACATGGCTTTCCAAGGCCCTTGCATCCTCATCGTGCATCCTTACTCCGCGGGTTGACTGTAGTCAGTATCGTTTTACCGATGCCCATCCCCATGCTCATCCCCTTCGAGACCCCCACCAAATTAATCACACCCCCTGTTGGGGATACACCCCTCGGAACCCGGAGGATGCGGCCTACGTTCCCATCTAGGGGGGTAAATCGGCCAGCGGGGCCCAGCCCACGCTGGTGGGGATGGGGATCGGTTAAACGATACTCATATAGGCCTCTCGGGGATTCCGAGGTCACCGCACGGTCTGTCGCCGCACCGTTTCGGGACTCCTAAGACCTCTGGGTCAAGCAGTGGCGAAGCGTCCTGGCGTGCCTATGGGCCTACCAAGGAGTGTTTCAAGAACCTCTTGTGGGTTCCACGAAGGGTTCTCAGGACACTTCTGGCTGGTACTGTCTTGTTCTGGCACATGGGGCTTGTGTTCTAAGAACACTTCGTGGCAGGCCTACAGAAATGCAGGTCTTAGAGCATCTGGAGGTTCTAAAAACATGACGCATGGGTGCTGTTTTGGTTCTTGGAGCATTTGGGAGGTTCTGAAAACACCTCGTGGCAGGCCTACAGAAATGCAGGTCTTAGAGCATTTGGAGGTTCTAGAAACATGACGCATGGGTGCTGTTTTGGTTCTTGGAGCATTCTGGAGGTTCTGAAAACACCTCGTGGCAGGCCTACAGAAATGCAGGTCTTAGAGCATCTGGAGGTTCTAAAAACATGACGCATGGGTGCTGTTTTGGTTCTTAGAGCATTTTGGAGATTCTGAAAACACTCAGGAGGGAAAGAAACACACAGACACAATTAATCGTCGACTCCCAGGAAAATATAGGAAAATATGGGAAGTGGGGGGGAAGACAAAAACCCGGAAAATATGGGACAATATGGGGGATATTTTTATTTGTGTGTATTTATTTGTGTGTCCCAGTTCCCCTTCAAACACCTCGTGGCAGGCCTACAGAAATGCCGGGGCGGTCGGCCCCTGCTCCACCGGGGCAGCGTCAGGGGGCCCGGGCTTCCCTCGGGCCTGCCCCTCCACGGGAGGACAACTCGGAAGCAGTAAGAGAATTGTCTGGTCGGGGGCGGAAAACCCTGACCTTCCAGGAGGGCTAAAAAATAGCACCCGACCTAAAAGCCTATCCCAGGGCTATTCTACGTCTTGGTTTTAGGCTGTTTCGTTTAGTTTTTTTAGGTTTTTAGATCTCCAGTGCTAAAAAAATAGCTCTCTGGAAGGTCAGGGAAGAGGGGGGTGATGACTAGGGGGGGGTGGATATCCTGGCGTGAGCCACGATGTTTCCCCAGATTTCATGGCGCCCCTTCTTATTTCATTACGTCCCTGGCCCCCCCCCTGGGCCGCGCACATGCCGCCGGTCATGATTTGCACCCCCCCCTCTTGGACACCCCCCTCTTGGCCGCTCCCGATCTGGGGACGGCTTTTAGAAATGGTTGTTGGGCTATTTTTGTGATTTTTGTCGGTACGATGTTTGGTTATGTTTGACTAGTTCTGACTCTTTTGACGTTTCGTCCAAAATCCGCCCGTGGGAGGACATGCCCGACCTAAGCCCAGACCCCCTCGGATCATGAAGAAGTCGCGGCGGGAGGTGTTTCGTCTTTTCCGGCCTCCAGGGGGCGCTCTTCCCGGGCCTCGGGGCCGTCAAGGAGCGACGCAGGATGAGAAGCCGGTCACCCAGGGGATGGGTCGAGATCTCTTGAAGTCGACGTCATGAGACAATCATGAGGTCGGGGGTCTCGGGGGACGGATGTGAGCCCGCTTGTTATGATCGCTTCGCCTTGGGGGACAGGCGGGGGGGGCCAGCAGAGCAGATAGAATACGTCAGAGAGAGGGAGAAAGAGAGAGAGAGAGAGAGAGAGCGAGAGAGAGCCTTCATCTCCAATCAAACGCACCAAGAGGGCCCAGAAGGCCAAGTACGTCTTAAACTACCGGCTTGCCGCGAAATTATCGTAGCCATGTCACAAATGTATGAGCTCGAGTTGCAGTCGGTCTCATATCAAATCTCACCCAACCCCCACATATTTGCCTGGCGTAGCCGCCCTAATTGTTCATTATATCTCCACGGTGGGCTGGGCGGGTCTTTTCTTCATGAACATAAATAACCGCATACATACATTGCGACGTGAGCCAGGGTCCTGGTGCGTCCTCACAGCCAACGAGCCATGCAGGACGCGCCCCAGAACGCAAGGGAGGCGCGCCTAGGTTTGCGAAGTAATACCGTGGCAGCCAAACGATATGCCGACGCTGAGCCAGGACCCTTTGCGCATTCTAGCGCCAAGAGGGATACCGGTCTCTGGCGCGTCTTGGGCCGTCTTGGAGCGCTCTTGCGCCGTTTGGCTCCTTCGGAGGCCATCTTGTGAGCCTCTCGAGGCCGCCTTCGGGCTCTCTTTGGTCTTCTTGGGCCGTCTTGGGGGCCTGTTGGACTCCTGGGTGCCTCATTGTGCCGTCTTGGGGCCGTCTTGGGATCCTCTTGGGGGCCTCTGGGGCCGTCCTGGGACCATTTCGGAGGCTGCTTGGGCCGTCATGGACCTCCAAGGATGAATAGAGACGAACGTGAAGATCTGTCAAGAACCTACGGAAATCAATGATTTTGGCCTCTGGAGGCGCTCTTGGGGGTCCTTGTGGTGCCCTCTTGGACCATCTTGAAGGCTTTTGGACACTTCACTTCGGACGTGGATTCCTCTCGCTTCGCGGTGTGCACGTCCGGAGCACGTACAGTCCAGTCGTTGTCGGGCCTTTGGGAATTTCTTGGGGGCCCCTTGGAGGCCTCTTTGGGGCCTCTCTGGTACTCGCGGGGGCGTCTGGGAGGCCTCTTGGGGGCCACTGGGAGGCCTCTTGGGGACCTCTTGGGGCCCCGTGTGGGCGTCTTGGAGGCGCTATTGCACTGTCTGGTCCCTTCGGAGACTGTCTTGGGGTACTCTTGGGCCGTCTTGGGGGCCTCTTGGGGCTGTCTGGTGGCCCTCTTGGGCCGTTCTGGGGCCCTCTTGAGGGCTTCTTGGGCCTTCTGGGGGCCACTTCGGAGGCTGTTTCAGCTGTCCTGAACCTCTGAGAGTCGAAATAGGCGGGAACGCTGAAATCTGTTGGAAAATCAATGGTTTTTGGTTTCTCGAGGTGCTCTTGGGGGTCCTCTGGGGGCCGTTTTGGGGCGTCTTGGGGTCTTTGTTGGGGCCATCTCGATCCGTCTTGAGGCCTTGTTGGGCCCCAAGAGGGCCATCAGGCCCAACTCATTGATTTTCTATAGGTTTCGGTGGGTTTTTGAGGCGCAGGAGGGAGGGGCCACTTTGGGTCGGCGGAAGTGGCGTGGCCCCTGGGGGGGGTTAGGGGGGGTACATAATAATGTAACCCAAAACAATATGTAGCAATTATGCAATCATTGCATACATAGGATACGTTGCATTGTAGCCTCCGCGGACCTGCCTCCGGCAACACGTCACCTCCGGACGTGGATTCAAGGCTTAGGCCACATCTGCCGACCCCTTTGATTTTAATTCGTTCCCCATGCCCACGGGAGCCTGTGGACAGGTTGTCAGCGCCGTGACGGTTGAGTCGGATAGTCTACACGTGTATGTTTGCTTGCGGGAGTTGGGCAATTTTTTGGGGCCATCTCTATGGAGGGCTCTTGAAGCCCTTTTGGGTGCGGCTGCGACCCATCTTAGGCGTCCTGGAATTTTATGTGAGGTATTCGGGTTAGTCTTGGACCGTCTTGGGTGCGTGGTGGGGCCTGCTTTGGTCGTCGGGGAGCTTTCGAGACTCCCGGGCCGCGTTTGCCTCGGCTCGGGGGGTTGGGGATTGAAGCTGCGTGCGGGAGCCCGATCTTGGCATCTAGTTCCAGAGCCTTCCTCTTTTCACGCTTCTGCCCCTTCTCTTCCGACCAGCGGGTTGTGCTTTTCATCTCCTTGAATTCCTTCGCGGCTTCCGAAATCGGACGAGGCCACCGCAGTGCCCGCTTTCCCGTCGCCGTCCGCGTCGCCGGCTGCCGGCGACTCGAAAAACCAGGCGGAGAGGGGAGCGGTGGCCACGCGAGCTCTGGAGCACGGGCCACGCATTGAAGAGCAAGGATCCCGCCAGGATGGGCAGCTCCATCGACATGCCCAAGTAATGTCGTTTAGATGCAACTCCTGGGAGGTCAAATTCTGATTCTGTAGGCTTACGCCACACCGCCGACCCCTTGTTTTTTTGGAGGCAATCTCGGACGACGGAGGCGGAAGTGGCGGCGAACCAGTACGACTCGAAAGATGCGTCGGAGAGGCTTTGCAGGGCGTGCGCCCGCAACGAGAAGGGTGGGCGGAACGAGAAGGCGGATGCAGAGAATCGCAAGCGGAAAGCAGAGGCGGACGCGAAGCCGCTGACGTGCGCGGCGTGCAAAGGCGCGTTCTCGGACACGAAACATTTGAAGCAGAAGCAAGTGGAACATCATCGAGCGGCGAAAGGAGCTAAAGTGGTGTGCAGAAGCTGCGAGGAACTCGGGTTCACAGCGCGCAGTTGCAAGGCTTATCAGTGCAGCGGCGCGTGCAAGAGAGGACTACCAAAGTCGGCGTTCCCCGACCCGCACAATGTCCCGCGCGACGCAAAGAAGGGCACCCTAAAGTGCAAGACGTGCAAATGATGCCCAATCGGTTGCGCGTACTGGACAGAAAAGGGAGGACGGGAAGAGGAGGATGGGGGGTGAGGCGGAAAATGGGGGGGAGAAACATCGGCGAGGATGAGCTGAAGCGGGACAGGAAGAGGAGGAGGAGGGGAACGAGGAGGAAGTGTAGGAGGAGGAGGACGAGGAGGAGGAGGGGGACACTGAGATGAGGCTCCGGGTTATGGGGCTGGGCGCGACTCGAAAAACCGGTGTGTTCGGAGATGTCCGATGGGATCTTGCGGGGGGGCTTCTCGCGGGCCTCTTGGAGCAGTTTCGAAGGCTCTTGGGGGCCGTTTTGGGGCCTCTTTGTGGCTTCTTGGGCGCCTCTTGGAACGTCTGGGGGGCCTTTTGGGGGGTTCTTGGGGCCTCTTTGGGGCCTCGTGGGGCCTCCTGGGGGCCTCTTGGGGCGTAAGGCTGGGTTTTCCGGTGCGTGGTCTCTCTCTCTCTGGGGCCCCTCTTAGGCCCGTTTCCGGGAGGTTCTTGGGCCGTCTTGGGCGGCTCTTGGGCCGTCTGGGGGCTCTCTTGGGCCGCCTTGGGCGGCTCTTGGGCCGTCTGGGGGCTCTCTTGGGCCGTCTTGGGGGCGTCGTGGAGGCCTCTTGTGCCGTCTTGGAGCAGTCTTGGGAGTTTCTTGGGCTGTCTTGGAGCGTCGGAAGGCCGAAAAAGCGAAAATGACGAAAACATTGAAAAAAAACAATGAAAATCAACGATTTTGGCCTCTTGGGGCGGCCTCGGGGGCCTCTTGGAGGTCTCTTGGGGCGTCTTGGAGGTCTCTTCGGGCGTCTTGGAGCCTTCGTGGGGCGTCTTGGAAGCCTCTTGGGGCCTCTTGGGCGCTTCTTAAAGCGTATAGGCGGTCTCTTGGGGCGTCTGGGGGCCTCTTGGAACGTCTGGGAGGCCTCTTGGGGCCTTTTTGGCCCGTATTTGGGCCCTTTTGGGCCCGGAAGAGCGTCGTGAGTCGCTCGTGGTCGGCACCCCCCCCCCCTCCAAATCGACCGGACCGGGTTCCCGGGGGAGGGGTTTGGGGAGGGGGAAGCATCTCACACGCCGATGACCCAAGGGGTCGGCGGATTTTGTCCTGGTCAGAAATCGGGCTTGATCCAGCTTAATCCCGCCGAATCCCGCCGAATCCGGCTTAATCCCGCTTGCTCCCGCTTGTTCTGGCTTAATCCCGCTTAATCCGAGGCCCACTCCGGCGTAACAGCTCCCAAATGGGGCTGAATCCTCCTTAATCCTTCCGGCGAAGACCTCCCAGAAGTTGCCTCCTAAATGTCGGGCCGAGGTGTAAGATCGAGGTCCGCCCGAAGACGGTACCCTAGTGCTCTTCTTGTGTGTGTGCTGGATGTGATTGTGCATCTTGGTGTTGGAGGGTACCCTCGAGTGTTCCTCAGTTTGACCGCTGTTGGAGGATGGTACTCTGACCCAGGTCCAGCCATAGAGGTCGTGCAGGTATGCCCTGAAGCCGCTCACCTCCGGCATCGCGTATCCCGCGTCGCCCATCTTCTCGACCAGCCACGTCGCCCACCTTAAGGCCCTGACGTAAATGGCCAAACTCCAGACGAAGAAGATTGAAGCTCCCGCGACCACGTGGTCCAGATCCAGGCCAAGCCAGAGCGAAAATACTGCACGACCGTTATTAGCTTTGACCAGCCTTGCTAGACTTCCATTTGCTTCTCGGTGGCACTTTTCACTGCGGTACTCTTCCCGTCCGCCGACAGGGCTGAGAAGTCCGCGTTTGGGTTGTTGGGTGTCCTTGTCTTCGCTCCTTGCTGTCGACCGCCGCCAAGGAGCGATTGGGGCGGACGTAGATCCGGTGGGTGTCGCCTTTCTATTTGGGATACAGCCCCATGACCATCAGCACCATCTCGCCGTTGCCGTTCCCCAGATTCCTGCACATTTGGTCCCTTCGGTGACGCGAAGTCATGAAGTTGTCCAGCGTCTCGTAGGATGGCAATCGCGGGCTCTCCCGCGTGTGCCTCTCGGTGGCGTCCACCGAACCCGACGGGGCCAGAAGAGATGACCCCATGTGCAGCTCGTAGATCCGAGTTTCTCCCAGGAGCGAGAGGGCCAGCGCCGCTGTCGCAGCTCGCCAGAGCGTCGTTCGGGAGACGCCGGCCCACGCCGGTGTGGCTCGGGGGTGGAGAGTGCGCCAGGCTCAGCGGCAACAGCTTGAGCCCCAAAGAGTTGCGCGGAGACGAAAGGCGAGCACGCGACAGGAAAAGAAGCAAAGAGCCGGTTCCCAATGGTTGGCGTTCGTTTGCGGAGGGCCTTTCTCTCGGCCACGTCCCCCCGAGACGCGATCAGTGCACTTTGGGAAGCGGTAGGGCCTGTGACCTGCTTCGCCCCCCGCCCTGGTCGCGACACGATGCGCGCCAGCGCCTTCTGGGAACGAGCATTCTCAGGCATTCCCAGGCGGCGCCGGCGCGAACCGTGACGTGACCTGCCCCCTCCCCCTCCCTCTCCGCCCCCTCCCCCCCTCTCCCGCCTCCCTCTCCCCCATTCTCCCCCCTACCCCCTCCCTGCCCCCCCCCTCTCCTCCCCTCTCACCCAGCCCTCTCCTCCCCTCCACCTGAAACCCTCGTTATCGCTAGGGGATGTCTAAGCTGGAGTAGTGTGTCTGGCGCAGATTGGTCGGCGGTGAGAGGGGCATCCGTGCATGATGTAGCATGCGTGCGACAGCACGCAACTATTGTGGAGCGGGGCACGACATAATGCAGGAGTGAAAGAAGCTGCACAACTGCATCCCCGCGCAAACATCTTGCATCTATCGAACATATTATTACATGAAGGCACCCACTAGCGCAATACTACATAAACATACATTCATACACATACATACATATACATATATATATTCATACATGTGTGCATCTATATTTATATATATATATATATGTGTTTTTGTCTGTATGTATATGTATGTATGTATGTATGTATGCATGCATGCATGTATATGTATGCGTATATGTATATGTATATGTATATGTATATGTATATGTATATGTATGTGTATGTGTATATGTATATGTATATGTATATGTATATGTATATGTATATGTATATGCATATGTGTATGTATATGTATATGTGTGTGTATGTATATGTATGTATGTATGTATATGTATGAATGTGTATGTATGTGTGTATGTATGTATGTATGGATATGTGTATGTATGTATGTATGTCTGTCTGTCTGTCTGTCTGTATGTATGTATGTATGTATGTATGCAGATATATCTGTATGTATGTATGTATGTATGTATGCATGTATATGCATGTATGTATGCATGCATGCATGCATGCATGTAGGTATGGATGTATGTATGTATGTATGTATGTATGTAGGTAGGTAGGTAGGTATGTATGTATGTATGTATGCATGTTGTTTTTTTGTGTGTGTGTGTGTGTGCGCTCCGCTCCGCGAATCCATCTGCGTTAGACCCACGTATCCGGCTTTCAGGACTGGCCCAGGGGGGGTGTGCATTTGCCCCTGAGTGCCAAACGACAGGGAGGAGCGAAGGTTCGAGGCTCGAGGTCTCCAGGCGTCTTCGCTGGGCGTCGGCGGCTTTCCAGCCTCGGGATGCCTTCGCCTTCCGGCAGCTGCGCCTCGCCGAGAGCGTTCCGTGGTTGCCCGGGGTGTCCCGCACGGCGGCCGGATGGCCGACTTGTGACCCGGGAGGTCTGGAGCATCGTTCGGTGTGGGCAGGCTCCCGGGGGGACGCCTCGACTTCCGACCGCCCGCTCATCGCCGACGAGGGCCCGATGGCCCCGCCCCGCCCATGGCCCGTGCGCGCTCGAAATCTCTGTCGCCGCTCTTGTCGGCAGCGCACCGCCGCTGCCAGGTCTAGTTCCCTCCCCTCCCCCCCTTTGATTGAGCAGGCCCCTCCTCCTCCTCATCTTCC
Organism: Prorocentrum cordatum; assembly: GCA_963575745.1. Lineage (NCBI taxonomy): Eukaryota > Dinophyceae > Prorocentrales > Prorocentraceae > Prorocentrum > Prorocentrum cordatum. The sequence goes on along the minus strand of CAUYUJ010016065.1, from coordinate 42,966 downwards.
TCCTCCTCTGCCTCCCCCTCCCCCTCCTCCTCCTCCTCCTCCTCCTCCTCCTCCTCCTCCTTTCCCTCCTCCTCCTCCTCCTCCTCTTCTTGATGGTGCCGCGCAGGACGACCAGTGGAGCCACCTCGTGGACCACGTGGTGTCGCTGGCGAACGAGCTCGGGGTCGGGGACCCTCGGGCGGCGGGATCGGTGCGTCGCCGAGCGCGTTCCACGGCTCGCAAAAAGCGCCTGCTCGCAAGCGTCCGAAGCACATGCACGTCCACAGCGATGTGGTGCATCGCAGATCCCCCATGGCGGATCCAGACCATCTGCGAGTAGTTTCATCTGCGAGTCGTGGAACGCGCCTGTCTGATGTGCGCGCCCGCGCACGCCGCGGCCAGAGCCCACCCCGGGAGCCCCGGGGCGGCCTCTGTGCGCCTCTCCCCGGCCGACGCCAGCAGGGGCGTGCGCGCCGCTGCCGGCCTCGGGAGGGTGGCCTGCCCGGGGGCAGCGGGCAGTGCACACCCAGATCTGCGTTCCTCTGGTCTGAAGCACGCGGGGGCCCCCGACCTGGCATCGCTCGGACGTGCGTATTTTTTTCTCGGCGGGGACCCTTGAGGAACATCCTGGATCATCGAGCGAAAGAAGCACGCACGAAAAGTGCACGGGAAATGGACGTCCGAGCGACGGCAAGCCGATGTGTTCCCCGTCCGTTCGTCTGTGTCTCGTCGGCGCCCGTCGTCTCCCCTCGCCACGCCCTTCCTCCCGCGTGCGCCGTGCCTCTGCGCTCCGTGGCCGTCGTCGCCGCTTTGCCCCTTGGCCTCGTCCTCCTCTTCTCCCTCGTCGTCCTTGTCGTCCTCCTCTTCTCCCTCGTCGTCCTCCTCTTCTCCCTCGTCGTCCTCGTCGTCCCTTCTTCTCCCTCGTCGTCCTCCTCTTCTCCCTCGTCGTCCTCGTCGTCCTCCTCTTCTCCCTCGTCGTCCTCCTCTTCTCCCTCGTCGTCCTCCCTGGGTGCCCTCGTCGTCCTGGGGGCCGCTCCCCCCGCAGGCTCTGAGCGAGCGAGGGGCGGAGGGACGGTGCGCACGCACGGGGCCAGGAGCATCTCCTCTCTGCAGTGCTGCGTTTGTCCACCACCCAGTGGCAACTGGCGGCCCAAGCACAGTATATGTGTACATGTTAGGGGGCCACATGCCAGAAATCGTGGGGGGTAGGGGTAGGGTTCGCATGTGGCCCCCTACATGCGTATATGTACACTCATATTGTTCAACACCTGTCGCCCAGAGAGCCCGCCAGAAAACTCTTCACGGTTCGCGTATGCCCACCAGCCTACTCGGAAACCTTGCTCATGAGAGTTGACGAGAAAAGGGACGAAGAAACAGTAGTGAAACAAAGCGGGCAACCAGGGTGAACGGAGAGATCTCTGGGAGCAAGGGGGTGGCCTTGGAGGGCCTCTTCGGGCCATCCCTGGGGCCCACGTGGGGGCGAGGGAAGGAAGAGGAGGATGATGATGAGGAGGAGGAGGAGGAGGACCAGTGCAAATCCAAAACCCATCTAGGATGTTGGAATCCACCCTCCCTCCATGCTTCCTTTCTCTGAGGCCCGTACAAAGGTTCAGTTCCACTGAGGGAAGTGTCCCGTTGGGGAACAATCGTGTGAAAATCCTGAAGCGTGCCAAAACACCATTCTCAGGACCTCAACGCCACGAGTGAACCTGACTATTGCGTCTTGGCGGTCGTGATTCGTGCCAGAACGCCATTCCTGGGACTTCAACTCTGCGAATCATGTGACTGTTGCTCCATGACCATCCCGAATCGCCCCAAAACATCATCTCCGGTTCGGGGGCCGTGAGAACCAGTGAAATCTTTACCATTCAACGAGTGTGCGCGGCGTTAGAGCGATAGCCTCATTTTGAAAATTGAAAAGGAACCGCCATCAATCCGTGAAACTCTCACACATCTTAAATCGAATGTGCGCGGCGCTAGGGCGAGAGCAACATTTTGAAAACGACCCGGCATCAATTCGCGAAACACTTGCACATATATATATATATAGATATATATATATATATATATATATATATATATATGAAAAATAGCGAGAAATAACCGCTGCTGGCGGAAGACCGGGGGGGGGTCCTACCGGTCTGTCCAACCTCCCCCCCCCCCCCCATCCAGAAAACCGGGGGGGTCACTACCGGTTCGAACCCCTCCCCTCGCCCCCCCCCCCAGCTCCATCGTGACAGGGTGGGGGGGGTCACTACCGGTTCGAACCCCCCCCCCCCTCCTCGAGAACCGAGTGGGGGTGCGGACAGAGGTGGGGACGGTGTTGGTGGGACAGTGGCGAGGGGACAGCGGGACAGTGGTGGGGACAGTGGGACAGTGGGACAGTGGTGGGAACAATGGGGACAGTGGTGAGGGGACAGTGGGACAGTAGAGGGCCGGTAGTGGTGGGGACAGTGGTGAGGACAATGGTGGGAACAGGGGGGACAGTGGACAGTGGTGGGGACGGCGGTGGTGGTGACAGTGGTGTGGGCACAGTGGGAATGAGGTGGAAACAATGGGACAGTGGAGGGTACAATGGTGGTGGGGACAGTGGTGAAGGTGGTGGCGAGGACGGCGGTGGGACAATGGGACAGTGGTACAGTGGGGACAGTGATGGGGACAGTGGGGACAGTGGTGGGAACAGTGGGACAGCTCAGTGGGACAGCGGCGGAGTCGGTGGGACAGTGGGGATAGTAGGGCAGTGGTTGGGGCCGTGGAGACAGTGGGGAGAGTGGAACCGTGGTGGGAACAGTTCTGGGGACAGCGGGGACAGTGCGACAGTGGTGGGGCCACTGGTGGGGACAGTAGGGGCGGTGGTGGAACCAGTGGGGACAGCGGTGGTGAGGACAGTGGTGCTGGGAACACCAGTGGGGGATGTGATGCGGACGGTGGTGGGGACCGGGAGTCGTTTGCTGGCGGTGAGTAGGGGGGGGGGGGGGTTCGAAACCGGTGTGACCCCCGGTTTTCAGGATCCGGAGGGGGGGGGGGGGGGGAGGGGTTTCGAAACGGTAGTGACCCCCAGCCCCGTTTTTCGAGCGGGAGGGGGGGGGGGGGGGAGGGTTAGGGGAGGGGGGGGTGGGTTTTTTGCGGGACAAGGGGGGGGGGGGGGGAGGGGTCAAGCAGGGGGGGGGGATTTTCGGAGGGGGGGGGGGCGACCTTTTTTTTTCCCCCCGGGCTCCAGAGGAAAAGGTTGGCAATTTTCCACAGTAAAGCGGCGGTGGATCACGCTCTCTCTGATATCTATACGACCGCCCTTCGGGTGAAAAGGAAGTTGTGTGGGGGGAGCGGGGGGGGAAGCAAGATCTGACTCACTTGATCTCACGATCCATCTCACTCAACGGGACACCACAGGACACCGCGGGATACCGTGGGACACCACAGGACACTTGTCGATCAGATCGACAAGTGTCCTGTGGTGATCGATAGTGAGATCGATAGTGAGATCGACTCGATCTCACTATCGATCTCACTAGCGATCTCACTCAACGGGACACCACGGAACACTTCGGGACACCAGGGGACACCGCGGGATACCTCTCGATCTCATTTTCGGTCTCACTATCGATCTCACTAGCGATCTCACTCAACGGGACATCACAGGACACAATGTAACACCTCGGGACACCACGGGACACCACATCGATCTCACGATCGATCTCATCACTATCGATCTCATTATCGATCTCACTCAACGGGGCACCACGGGACACCGCGGGACCACACGGGACATTTGTCGATCTCATTATCGATCTCAGTAGTGCTTTCATTTTGTGGGACACCACAGGACATCACGGGACACCTCGGGGCATCACATTGATCTCGGTATCGATCTCCTTATCGATCTCTCGATCGATCTCACTCAACGGGTCACCACGAGACACCACGGGACACCACGGGACACCTGCCGATCTCACTATCGATCTCATTATCGATCTCATGTTTTCCCAACCATCCTGTGGTGTTGGGTCCTCGTTTTGAAGAGACAGCGCCCCGCGTTCACTCCTTCCTTCCTTCCTCCCGCTGCCCCCTCCCTCGTCACCGCACCCATTTCGGCACACCCCTCACACGTTTCGTGGCCCCATAGGGAGCTCCACCGAAGGCCCCCGTGGCTGCGTTGGCATGGCGGCGCCGCACCCATTTCAACACACCCCTCACACGTTTCGTGGCCCCTATGGGGAGCTCCACCGAAGGCCCCAGTGGCTGCGTTGGCATGGCGGCGCCGCACCCAATTTGGCACACCCCTCACACGTTTCGTGGCCCCATAGGGAGTTCCACCGAAGGCCCCAGTGGCTGCGCCCCATAGGGAGCTCCACCGAAGGCCTCAGTGGCTGCGTTGACATGGCGGCGCCGCACACATTTCGGCACACCCCTCATACGTTTCGTGGCCCCATAGGGAGCTCCACCGAAGGCCCCAGTGGCTGCGTTGGCATGGCGGCGCCGCACGAAATTCGGCACACCCCTCACACGTTTCGTGGCCCCATAGGGAGCCCCACCGAAGGCCCCAATGGCTGCGTTGGCATGGCGGCGCCGCACCCATTTCGGCACACCCCTTACACGTTTCGTGGCCCCATAGGGAACTCCACCGAAGGCCCCCGTGGCTGCGTTGGCATGGCGGCGCCGCACCCATTTCGGCACACCCTCACACGTTTCGTGGCCCCATAGAGAGTTCCACCGAAGGCCCCACTGGCTGCGTTGGCATGGTGGCGCCGCGCCCATTTCGGCACACCCCTCACACGTTTCGTGGCCCCATAGGGAACTCCACTGAAGGCCCCTGTGGCTGCGTTGGCATGGCGGCGCCGCACCCATTTCGGCACACCCCTCACACGTTTCGTGGCCCCATAGGGAGCCCCACCGAAGGCCTCAGTGGCTGCGTTGGCATGGAGGGGCCGCGCCCATTTCGGCACACCCCTCACACGTTTCGTGGCCCCATGGGGAGCTCCACCGAATGCCCCAGTGGCTGCGTTGGCATGGCGGCGCCGCACCCATGTCGGCACACCCCATCACACGCTTCGTGGCCCCATAGGGAGCTCCACCGAAGGCCCCAGTGGCTGCGTTGGCATGGCGGCGCCGCACCCATTTCGGCACACCCCTCACACCGAAGGCCCCAGTGGCTGCGTTGGCATGGCGGCGCCGCACCCATTTCGGCACACCTATCGGTCTCACTATCGGTCTCACCATCGATCTCACTCAACGGGACACCATAGGACACCACGGGACACCGCGAGACACCACTGGACCCCTTGGGACACCACATCGATCTCAATATCGATCTCACTATCGATCTCCCTATCGATCTCACTCAAAGGGACACCACGGGACATTTGTCGATCTCATTATCGATCTCACTATCGATTTCACTTTTTGGGACATCACGGGACACCACGGGACACCGCGGGGCACCACATCGATCTCGCTATCGATCTCACTATCGATTTCACTATCGATCTCACTCAAACGGACACCATGGGACAGCACGGGACACCGCGGGACGCCGCGAGGCACCGCCAGACGGACGGATGGACGGCCGGGCGGGGGAGAATCATGTGTCCTGATTTCGCCCTAGCAACGGCGGACACCACGGGACACCACGGGACACCGATGGACACCGCGGGACACCGCTAGGGCCTAGGGCCACCGCCGGACGGACGGACGGACGGACGGACGGAGGGAGGAGAACAATTTGTCTCGATTTTGCCATAGTAACGGCGGACACCACGGGACACCACGGGACACCGATGGACACCGCTAGGGCCACCGCTGGACGGACGGACTGATGGACGGACGGAGGAGAAACGCTTGTCTCGACTTCGCCCTAGCAACGGCGGGTTCATTCCTCTCGCGCGCCCACGTAGCTTCGCCTCGCCCGCACGCACGACACGAACGAAACGAATTGATTTCCCAGTTGGGAGTCTCCGTCCCACTACGATCTCACCACCCAACCTCCGATGGAGGAGGAGGAGGAGGAGGAGGAGGAAGGGGTGGAGGAGGAGGAGGATTGCAGTGTATTGCTGCTGCCCTTAAGGGTAGGCATAACCCTTGTGAATCGGATGGGGCTCTTGGGCTCTCCCACCCTGGAAATAGGTGCTCGATGCTGGCACCTGGCAATGGTGGGTGATGCGTGTAGCGCTTATCCTGTGGCAGCCACCTCTGCCTCGTAGCACCGTGGCCGAGGGGGTCAACTTATGTGGATCAGCCGTCCCATCATGAGGGGGCTGCAAATGATGGACCCAAGCATGATGTGTGACAGCAACGTGTGTAGATATGAGCCACATGTTGTGTCAACATTGGTGCCGACAGAATGCACCAAACCGACTTCAAACACCAATGTGCGTTCCCATGGGGGACACGGATTGTCCGCCTCACGGGGGCTGCAAACATAGCTCGGACTTCAAGTGGCGGAAAGCAGTGTCCCGCACTTCGGTTCTCATGGGATGCCGGCGGAGCTTGTGCGGAAAATGTCCGAGGCGTAGGTGTCCGCCTCCCGAGGGTGACACCGGCGGGTCGGTTGAGGAGCCCTGTGGCAACCTATGTATCTTAGATTTTCAGGTCGTTCGGCCCTCGGCCGGCGACCATTTAGATTGCCACAGAGAGTTGGCTTGTGGGGTAGCTCGGTGCTCCAGGGACCCCAGCAAAACCAGCCAAACGATAGCGGATGGGCCGGCACGCTGGTTTAAAGCGTAGGCCGGTTGCCACGGCGAGCTTGAGAAGACAGTTTTTCAGGGCATTAGGTCGCACACGATATTGTCCAATTCAGTATTGTATCGTGTTACGGACTCGGTGTTGCCCAGGGGGCGGTGGCAACGCCACCTCCTGGATCACCTCAGGCATGTAACTTTTGGGGCAGAGTTCAAAACCAGACTGGGGTGCTCGAGGCGGAGGTGGTGGCCACGCCACCGCCTGCGGACACAAACTGTCCGTGACCTTTGGCTCAAGGCCCGTTCGCGCCGAGCGCGAAACTGGTCCGCTCCCGAACCGAAGCCGCTGAGCAAGAGCGCCTCTGCACTCGCCTCGCTATCTCAGTGAACACAATATTGAGAGTACGATTCCGACTTCCCGTGCCACCACGCTTGAGGGAGCCATTGTCCATCCATTTTCCAGAGGCCCTCAAGCTGCTCAGCAGGCTCGCTAGAGGGCAAGAAACCTCGGACGACACATGTACGGAGGAGAATCCAGCAGCAGCAGAAGCGGAGGCGGTGAAGTCGGACGGCTGGCACTTCAACGCAATGGGGGGTGGCGTGGCCGATGGAGAATCAACGGCCAGACTGGGAATTGTCGTGCCTCCAGTCCTGACCTCCCCCCTATCCCGAACTGGACCTTCTAGGCGACTGGCACGCCTGGCGGGCTGCTCATACCCGACCGCACGCCGGCGTCGGACCTTCCATGGGGGTGCGGACAATATCGAATGACACCCGAAGCGACGGAATCGAAAAGAGATTGAGCCTCAGCACTGGCCGCCGCTGAGGGGGGGGGGCTTGTGCTGCGAGGGACCGCAGCTACGTCGATGCATGAGTAGGGCAGACCAAGCGCGATAGAAAGCGCCCGCGACGATGGTGATTCCATTAATTTCTCGCCAGTGGATCGGCCAACAGCGGTTGGTATTTCAAGCCATCATTTGGGGTGAAAAGGTGGTTTGAAATACATTTTTTTTTTTTTTTTTTTTTTTAAAAAAAAAAAAAAAATCATGGGGTGTGACAGCGAAATCAAGAAGTGAATCAGGAATGTGCTCTTTCGAAACAAATGCCGATACCCGCGGCAGCGCCCTCTCGCCTAAGCCACCATGTTCACAGGGGACAGGGGTTGCCGGGGCTTGTGCGCACCGCGCGGTTGGCCCTGCGAGGTGGGGGGATTGGGGAGTGTGCGAAGATAATCGCCCCAAGGGGGCACCAGTTGGCCAAGGGCCCGATCCGTTGGCCAAGGGCCCTACCTCTGCAGCGCTATGAATGGCACGAGGCTCCACAGGGGCTCTCGTTCGCAGCGGAACTACTCCGAGTTCTCCCTCGCGTGACACCTCGGGCGGACGCGACGCGGGGGCGCGCGCGCACGCGAGCGCTTCCGGGTGGTGTGGGAACAATGAGCAAGGTACGTAGCATACTTACCGCTCGTTTGTTCCCACGCGTACTCGGTTAGCGAGTGCCGGCGGACAGCGCAAAAATGGGGGCATGCACGCATGCACGCATTGATGCCTTCCCATAGCTGTTTGGGATCCGCCGCCACCCATCCTCCGCCCGAACATATTCTGGCACCCAGCGTGGAATGGGAACGCGTTCTCTTCCCACAGCGTATGTTCACTGAGCCCGCCCAGAAACGACGCCCAGGCGAGTAGAGGGTCGTCCTGAGGGGCTTTTCGGCGTCTTGGGCCCCTCGGGGGGGCCTCTTTCACCAAGATGGCCCCAAGAAGCGCCCAGGAGGCACCAAGAGGCCCCAAGATGGCCCCAAGATGGCCCCAAGAGGCCCCCAGGAGGCCCCCAAGAGGATCCCAAACGGCCCAAAGAGGCCCCCCCGAGGCGCCCAAGACGCCGAAAAGCCCCTCAGGACGACCCTCTACTCGCCTGGGCGTCGTTTCTGGACGGGCTGGTGGGGATACGCGAAGCGTTTACTTGCGCGCAGCTTCTTGGCGGAGGCGATGGCCAGGCGACGAAGATACCTCCTGTGCACCTGCGCTGCTTCTTCAGTGCGAGGCGGCTCCAGCCATGAAGGGTGCGCCCTGGCCTCCTCAGGGAGCGCAGGCAACACCCCTAGCGGCTGCATCGCCGCCGAGTCCTCCGTGTCCGTGCCCTCCTCAACCTCACTCTCCTCGAACGTGACGTCTGCCGACCTCGACCGACACGAGGCTCGGGTCCGCCTGGGCCCAGACGTCGATCGGCCTCTGCGAGCCTCAGGCTCGGGCGCAGCCTCAGCCTCGGGCTCAGCCGTCAGCGCCAGCCGCCGCGGGAGCGTGGCCTCGGCAGCGTCGGCACCAACGTCGGCACGTTCTCCCTGCTGACTACGACCACGCCGTCGCCGTCGATCGGCACGTTCTCCCTGCTGACTGCGACCAGCCGTCCTCCGCGACGATCGGGCACGCCGATCGGACTGCGGGGTGGGCGTCTGCTGTCGCCTGCCTGCCATATGCGGCGGCGGCTCAACATTGGCCCGCGGCGCCTGGGCAGGCATTGGGAAGCACACCCTGCACAGTCTATCCTGCATCATGTTGGGCTCGCCGCACTGCTCGCACCACCATGCTGGTGGCGGCGGCGGGGCGGGCACGACCTGCTTGCCCTTGCCCTTGCCCGTGCCGCCACCTTTGCCTCCTCCCCGATGTTGCCACGACGTCGAACTGTGATGATCACGTAGCCGCTGCGCCGCGCCGACAACTCGTAGCAGCACGCGTGCACTGGCGCGGGCCTGTCGATCACGACGGTGCCTCGCTGGCTCGCCTCCACGGCCGCTGGGCCGCGCGCGAGCCCGCGGCGAGCGGGAACCCCGCGGCGTGCCACCCGTCGCAGTCGCGGCCAAGGCCCAAGCCGCCAATCCGCGCAGCGGCTGGCGCGGGCCAGCGCGCGTAGCCGCCCGCCCCTCGTGAGAGATTCGCTGTGCCTGTTACAGCTCCCAAAACCTCTCGAGCAGGGGCGGCAGCTGAGGAGGAGGGAGGAGGAGGAGGAGGAGGAGGCGGAGAAGGAGGATGAGGATGCGGAGCAGGAGGACGGAGACGATAAGGAAGACGAGGAGGACGAGGATGTGGGCGACGGGAAGCACGATGATGAGGATCATCGTTGGCACGAAATTGAGGGAGGGTGACGGGTGAGGTGGCGATAAAGTCAGAGGAGAAGGAGTGTGATGATGAGGAGGATGAATAATATGATGATGTTGATGGTGCTGATGCTGATGATGATGATGATGCTGATGTTGATGCTGATGCTGATGCTGATGGTGTTTATGATGATGATGATGATGATGATGGTGGTGGTGGTGGTGGTGGTGGTGATGATGATGATGATGATGGTGATGGTGATGGTGATGGTGATGATGATGATGATGATGATGGTGATGGTGATGGTGATGGTGATGGTGATGGTGATGGTGATGGTGATGGTGATGTGATGATGATGATGATGATGATGATGATGATGATGATGATGATGATGATGAGATGATGATGATGATGAATGATGATGATGATGATGATGATGATGATGATGATATGATGATGATGATGATGATGATGATGATGATGATGATGATGATGATGATGATGATGATGATGAGGAGGAGGAGGAGGAGGAGGAGGAGCAGGAGGAGGACTAGGACGAGGAGGTGGAGGAGGTGGCGGAGGAGGAGAGGTTTGAGAAGGATGGCTTGGTGCTCCCTGGCTGCCTGGGCTGCCCCACGTTCGTCGCGTTGCATACCGCAGCGGGGCAGACCACTGGGCACGCTAGGCTGCGACCTGGGAAAGGGTGTTGCGATCTTGCAGCGCGGCATGGCCGCAGCGTTGCATGGTTGTTGCGTTGCCGCGTCGAGGGCTCGTCCTGCACCGCTTTGGTGTCTCTCTGGGGCCTCTTGGCGGTTGGAGCTGGCTGGGGGGCTGAGGTGGCCCAGGGCTGGTTGTTGCCAGCAGAGGGGGAGAAAAGAGCCCCCGTCCCCGCGGCTGGGTGCGGATCGAGAAACTGATCCAGTTTGACCCGTGGATGGGTCCGTGTACAGATCTGGCGAGGATCCGCCCAAATCTCTCCCTCTCTTGATCGAGTTTCTCGGGGCCTAAGCAGCGCAGAACCCCCTGCCCGCTTCCCACTCGGGGGCTTCTTGGAGGCCTCTTGGGTAACTCTTGGTGACCTGCTTCTGGCGTGGGGGATGGAGGGCGGATTCACAATTTGTACTTCTTAGGTCCGTTCGCGTGCGCCTCATGGGGGACACTCTTCTTGGGGATCTGCAGGGGTCCTGGTGGGCACCGGTGCAATCCTGGGGCTATCTTGAGGCCTCAGGGGCGAGTCTGAAGTTAGTGCTCAGACGGAAACTGTTACACCATCGCCAATCGTTGTGTGATGAACCTTGGCGTGCCAGGGTCCTACTTGAGGGGGCTCAGACCTCCGTCCAGCCATCCTGGAGCCATCTTGGGGCTTCTTGGAGTCATCCCGAATGCCATCGGAGCAGGTTGGGGTACCGTTGGCAGTACTGGGATCGTGGCCTGTCTTGGAGCCGCATTGGGCCATTCGACAGACATGCGTTTCCAGTTGTTTCCAGGGTCGCGGAGGCCAATCTCGGAAGATCCCGACTGACCCGTGCGACCATTGGATTTTGTGGTCTGCAGCCCGGATGAACCCTCAAAGGGCAAGGAACCATTGTCAGAGGGATGAATGTGGCAGCGTCGGTCTGAGGGCACCCCATATCTTGACTCGATGGCTCGACGGCGGATCTTCCTCACAGCGATGGGCGATATCTTCAAGTGTAGATCAACACTATCGCTGTGGCTTTTGCAGGTTTCACAGATGTCGTGGCCAGGATCCACGCCGGGGCACTCCGTCATTCCCGATGTCCAGAAGTCGTTGCAGCAGAACACGGCGCGCTCCTAGCGGAGAACACGCCCGGGGCGGGGTTTGCGCGCGCGCTCGCGGCGGCACATGCGGAATATGTCGCCATTGCGCCAGCCGCCGACGGCAAAGCCTCTGTCTGCTTCTATTGCTTCCAGGATGACCACCTGGAGCTGGACCAACGACACATCGAGAGGGCGCTTGAGGGATTGGGCGTCCCTTGCACCCGCGCCTTCCTCGGTGCGCACGTGGAGCTTAGGGGCGGCGTTGATGGCGCGCTGGTTATAGACGGCACGGAGATCTCTGTGGTCTACTTTCACTGTACCTACCGCCCCGAACATTTCGCCACCGAGGTGGACTGGGAGAACCGCAGGCTCATTGAGCTGTCAAGGGCGGTGAAGGCCCCGTCGCTTCTGGCGCACCTGGCCGGCTCGAAGCGGGTGCAGCAGGTGCTTGCAGACCGGGCCGTGCTGTCCCGCTTCCTCCCGCAGGACGAGGTGGCGCAGTGCTTGGCGGTCTTTGCCCGCCAGTTTGACCCCTCCTGCGCCGGGAGCGCGCACGCCGTGGCGGATGCACTGGCAAAGCCTCACGGCTGGGTGCTGAAGCCGCAGCGCGAAGGCGGCGGCAACAACCTCTACGGCAGCGAGCTCGCTGCAGCCCTCCGGGCCAGTGAGGGCCTCGAGCAGTACGTGCTGATGGAGAAGATCTGCACTGCACCAGCGCCAGCCTGGCTCTTGCAAAGTGGTGTGGCCCATAAGACTGATACCGTAGCCGAGCTCGGGATTTTCGCATCGTACCTCGCGCGTGGTAACCAGCTCGAGAAGGATTCGGAACGCCTTTGCGATAGTCAGCAGGTGTTGATGAACAACGTATCTGGTGCCATGCTGCGCAGCAAGCACGCCTCTTCTGAAGAGGGTGGCGTATGCGCTGGTTTTGGCGTCCTGGAGACTCCGTTCCTTCTGGCCTCTGGCAGCACGTTGGTAACAGGGTGCATGGAAATGAAGGAGAGCGATGCCGAGAGTTTCGTCATGGATCCGCCATACCGCTGGCTACCAATCGAGTGCAGTTGCCAATTCCTGGAGAACTTACATGTCCGGTCAGTAGACGCTTACTTCCGGATGCCCGCGCCTGGAGCTTCGGATGCCGAGTTTTGGGCTTCAAACGACACTCGCTCGCAGTTCGACGATGAGACGAAGGCGGCCATTGTCGCCTCTGTGCGCACCGAGCTTGGGCGGAGGAGCGCAATTCCGAAGCTCTTCTGCAGGAATCTGGCCATCGTGCGCAAACGCTATCGACCGTTGCGCCCCCACCTCTTCTTATCCAGATGCCTGCGGCAAGTCCCGCCACCGTGCCAGCCCAGCATTCTGGCGGGCGACTGTTCGAGGGGTCACGGGAGGCCGTCATGTGTGACACCTTTTGTCCCTAGACTTGGGGGAGCCGTGATGGTGATATTGTTTTTGTTGTTGCTGATGATGATGTTGATGATGATGCTGATGATAACGATGATGATGATGATGATGATGATGATGATGATGATGATGATGATGATGATGATGATGATGATGATGATGATGATGATGATGCTGATGGTGATGATGAGGAGGAGGAAGAGGATAAGGAGGAAAATGATGAGGATGAGGATGACGTGAAGAAGGGGGATGTGGAGGAGGATGAGGAGGACCAGTGAACACCCAAGACTCATCAACGATGCTGGAATACATCCTCCCGCCAAGCCCCCTCTCTTCATAGGCCCCTACAAGGCTTCATTTCTACTCAGGGAACTGCCTCGTTGGCAGACAACCGTTTGAAGACCCCGAAGCTTGCCAAATCGTCATTCTCGGGACGCCAACGCCACGAATCAACGTAATTGTTGCGCCCTCATAATTTCGAGTCTTTCCAACGCACCATTTCTGGTACGTTGTCCATGGGATTCCGTGGAATTGCTCTCACTTTTCAAGACGAGTGCGTGCGGCGCTAAGGCGAGAGCCACATTTTGAAACCCGCTCACCCTCAATCCGTGAAGCAAGCTCTTGCAATGTTTAAGACGGCCGTGCGCGGCGCTAAGGCGATAGCCACATTTTGAAAACGACCCGCCCTCAATCCGTGAAGCTCTTGCATTGTTTAACGAAAGCGCGCGTCGCAAAGGCGAGAACCACATTTAAAAAACCACCCGCCTTCCATCTGTGAAACTGTAGCCAATGTAAGCTTCAGGTCATAAATTGTGAGAAAGTCTCAGGCGAAACGCCCAGCCCGCCCTTTCGACTGGCCTCGGGGGGCGACAGAGAGGAGAAAAGGAACGAGGAGAAGGAGGAGGAGGAGGAGGAGGAGGAGGAGAAGGAAGAGGGGGAGGAAGTGGAGGAGGAAGTGAAGTGAAGTGAAGTCCTGTTAAGGTGGCCCGCAAGGGGCAGGACCCTGCGTGAAACCCTCAGGAGTCGAACTGCGACTTCACCGAATATGAAAGAAAATCTGCCGTTAGACTTAACCAACGATCTGCGTCCGCAGCAAGAAGTTGCCACTCTCTCAGCCCCCAGTCTCGGCAAAATCTCCTCACAGAGTCTTCAAAACGCATCCACCTGCGACTTGACGGACGCGTCGGGCGAAGCGAGCCCCACTCGCCAGCGGCAGCCTGCCAAGAAGAATCTCTCCACGTTGTGACACCATTCAACCAGTCGATGGCGCTCGCCCGGGCGACGCGCCCTGCCCAGAGCCATTTCCTTCGGATGTGTTCCGGCGCCCTTTCTTTGAGACGAGTGCTTTCGGCGAAGCGGCGCACTCGCCGGGTGGCTCTTTGGACCCAGTCAACCCACGGCTCCCCGCCGGCGCGGCCACAGCCAACGATTTTCCGCAGCATCAAATTCTGAGCCACGTTCAGCTTCCTGAGCTCCTCTGCCCTGGGCGTCCACGACTCGCATCCCCACAGAAAGCATTCTGTGACAGTAGAATTAAACAAACGTACTCTTTTCCTCAAAGAGTATGTCCGGTTCAGAAGCAACCTCTTCATGGCCCAGAACTTACGCCACCCGCAAGCGAAGCGATGTTCCACTTCCTGGCCCGTCGGGTCCTCGAGAGAAACGGTGGTGCCCAAGAGTTCGAGATGTTCGCCCGGCTCCAATATTTCTATGGAAAAACCCTCTGTCAGCACGACGGCGCCCCTGCGTGTGAACTCGGTCCGGTTCGTCTGGACCTTGCACTTGGTGGGATGTAAGTCCAAGTCCACCTTCGCCAGAGCGTCCCGGAGCACAATAATCATTCTTGTCATGGAGATCCAGCTTTGGCTATGAGTGTCTGGTCATCTGCAAAAGCAACGTGCGTGGGGCATTTGCCGTTGACGCCTTGCCCCACCAACGTGCCATACCCCCTGCGATTCCACGTGCAGCTCACTTCGGAAAGGACCTTGTCCAACACTTTTTTAAATAATGCCAGAGGTAACGGGCCTCCCTGCTTCACACCCCGCTGAACATCAAATGGTCTGCTCTCTGCCCCATCCCATAAATAAACAGATCCTCTGACTCCGTGATACAGCCGTCTCAACACACAAACTGTTGAAATAGAAGTACCAGAATCCAGCAAGGCAGAAAATAATGCTGAGTGGTGCACGCGATCAAAAGCTTTCTCAACATCGAGAGTAGCGACCCAGAGTTCCTCTCCCCATTCAAATGATTTTTCGATCACCGTTCTCACTATGTGTACTGCGTCTGCGCAACCACGCTTTGGTCTGAATCCGAACTGCTCTTTGGATAGCGTCGAATCGATCGCCGCCGCAAGCTTGTGCTGAACAACTTCGCCATCACGGGCAGTATTGCTATAGGTCTGTAGTTTTTCGGTAGGCATGGGTCCCCCTTCTTGAACAGCACGCGAAATTTGGTAAGTTTCCATTCTTCTGGCGCTTCCAAGGCCCCATTGAATATTTGCGAGAAGAATTCGGCGATGACACAAACCAAATTTTCATGCCCTGTCTTCAGCATCTCTGCTACCAACCCATCGTCTGCCCCAGTTTTGCCGCCCTTCAATTTCCTCTGCGCTTGTCGAAGTTCTGCTTCCGTCACGCCTTCATTGGCAGGGGCTCGATGGCGACAGTGGTATCTCGATACCAGTTTTCGTAAAGCTGCGCAAATACTTCGCTGATTGATGCCTAGTCTGTCTGCGTGATGCCGCTCTGGTCTTGGATCGCAAGAGTTCTTTCGATACCCTTGTGCTTCTGCTCAAGCCGTCGAAGTGCTCCCGAACCAGCCCCTCTGACGACAAGTTGTTCCAATTCCAAATCTTGCTTTTTACGTCGTTGGCGTCGCAATGCCTTCCAGAGCTGTTTCGATAGGGAACGCCGTCTGTCTGGGTCCGTCTCATCCCGGCGCGCGGCAAATAAGCGCTCGATTTCCGGACCATGTTTTGGTCTGGACGTTGCCAATTGGTTGCGCTCCCCGGTTTCCACGGCCGCTTCCACCATTTTGGGGGTTGGGTCCAGCTTGAAGTCGTGCTCAGCAAGGGCGCTATCAAGGCAGTCGTGAAACTCGTTCGGGTTGCCGTCTGGCCCCCGGCGCGGCTTCCATCCCACTTGCAGTTTCTTTGTCTTCCTTTTCTTCGGCCGCTCCGTAACCTTCAAAGTTGCCGAACACGCCCTGGGAAGTGGAGGAGGAGGAGGAGGAAGATGAGAAGGAAGAGGAGGAGGAGGAGGAGGAGAAGGAGGAGGAGGAGGAGGAGGAGGAGTACGAGCAGCAGGAACATGAGGAAGAGGAACACCGTCGCATGTGACACCTTCCGTCTTCACTAGTTGAGGAGCCCTCATGGAATTCGTTTGGGCCGCCTTGTGGCTGTCTTGGCCTCTTATGAGGCAGTCTTGGGGGCCTCTTGGAGGCCCTCCTGGGCAGTTTTGGAGCCCTCTTGGGCCGTTTTGGGATTAGTTTGGGCCGTCTTGGGAACCTCTTGGCCATATGATGGGTGCCTGGGGGTTGTCGTGGGGTCGTCTTGGCGCCGGCTTGGGCAGTCGAAGGGCCTTCTAAGGCCGTCTTGGGTCCCACGTGAGGCCCTCTGGGGCCCTCTTGTAGCCATTCTGGGCCGTCTTGAGGCCAAAGTGGGCCGTCTTGGGGCCTTCTTGGAGGCATCTTGGCCTGGGCAGCACGCTTCTATTGCATTTTGTAAGGGGTTGTGGCCTCGGGAGCGCGAAGTTGTTTCATTTTGCGACGGTGTGTGGCCTTGGGGGTGCGAGCCCGTTGAGTTTTGCAATGGGTCTTTGGCCCTGGGAGAGGGGGCGATGCATGCAGGCCAGCGCTGGTGGAGGAGGGGGGGGGGCCCCAGAAACTGCAGAAGTTCTGTCAGGCACAGCGCTTGGCATTGTGGCGCGCCCCAGCGTGCCAGGGGGGCACGGTGGCGGACCACCTCTGTGGGCCGACATCCAGCCTCCCCCCGAGGCCTTGATGGGGATGGCGAGCTCACACATTTTCCAGCCCGAGTTCCTCAGCATGTGGCAGTCTGTGCTGAATGGGGGCCCGCCTCCAGAAGCCATACAGGACGTCCGTGATGGCGCCTTCGTCTTCCCCCTGTTTTCGCGGGAGTTTTGCAAGCATCTGCTGGAAGAGCTGAAGCATTTCAAGACCACAGGTTTACCACACCAGCAGCCCAATTCGATGAACAGGCAGGGTTGCATCTTGAATGAGATCGGCTTGGGTCCGTTCATGGATCAGCTCTTGTCGCACTTCCTTACCCCGGTCTTTCGGGTTCTGTTCCCAGATCTGATGGCAGCTGGGATCGATTCGCACCACTCCTTCATCGTTCGGTACAAGATGGGGCAAGACACAAATCTTGGCGTGCACGATGACAACTCCGAGATAACTCTGAACGTCGCGCTATGTGACCCTGAGCAGTATTCCAGAGGGAAGTTAGCCCTGTATCAACGCGAGCGATGCGAGCATCCACAGCTCCTGAAATTGGATTCTCCTTACATCCATTGCGCAGGCACCGGGACTGCGCTTGCGCACTCCGGCGATCTCCTGCACGAGGTCCTACCCCTTACCGGTAGAGAGCGTGCTGGCCTCATTATGTGGCTCCGCAGC
Source organism: Prorocentrum cordatum (assembly GCA_963575745.1). NCBI lineage: Eukaryota > Dinophyceae > Prorocentrales > Prorocentraceae > Prorocentrum > Prorocentrum cordatum. The sequence goes on along the minus strand of CAUYUJ010016065.1, from coordinate 25,397 downwards.
GATACTCATCGCAGGTCGCACGGTTGTCCTCTTTGTGGCAAGACCGATCGCTTATTGTTCGCGTAGTCCGCAGTTTTCTGGTGACCACACGAAATCGGCATTTCACTGCCGTCAATTGGTGCGTTTTGTAGCCTCGACTTTGCTACCTAATATATATATATATATATATATATATATTTCCCATGGCCTTCGGCCAATCCAGCCACCATGCCAGGGTTGTGGGTCAGATATCTCAAGGATACTTATTGGGGTCCCTGCGGAGCGCTCTCGGGGGCCTCTTGGGGCCAGTTTCAGGACCTCCTGGGCGCCTCCTGGAGGATTATTAGTGGCCTCTTGGGGTCTCTTGAGGGCCTCTTGGGGCCTCTTGGGGCCTCTTGGGGGCCTCTTGGGGCCTCCTGGGGGCCCCTTGGGGCACGAGGGCTCGAAATATACGTTCGGGTCCCGCATCTAGTTCCCCTCTTGGAGCCGTCTTTGGGTCCTCTTGGGCCGTCTTGGGCCATCTTGGGCGTCTCTTGGGCCGTCTTGGGGTCCTCTCGGGCCGTTTTAGGGCCCTCTTGGAGGCCTCTTGGGGCGATCTTGGGCACATCTAGGGCCGTCTGGGAGCGTCGGGAAGCCAAAAAGGTGAGAAAGCCAAAAACCTTCACACATCTAGAGGAAATCAGCAGGGCGTCTTGGAAGCCTCCAACGCCGTCTGGGGGCCATTTTGCGCGTCTTGGGCCGATCTCTGGCCGTATCGGGGCCCTCTTGGACCGTCTTCGGGGCCTCTTGGGGCCCTTGTGGCTCGTCTTGGGACCGTCTTGGGCCCGAACAATTCGTGTGGGAAGCCGCGGGGACGCCCAGAGGGCACGCGACAAGCCCCGGTAGATTTCGGAATGTGGGGTTCGGGCCTTTCAAACCCTCAGGGCTGAAGACTGAGGCTCAGGGGATTGGGCAGAGGACCTGAGGACACGCCCACTCCGTAACCGGCGGCACGGTGGCGGATTAGTTCACGCGGAAGGCTTCCAGCGGGCCGGCCTGAGGCTGCTTACGGGCTCAGCAAAAATACTGGTGACAGTTTCAGGCTGGAGGCTGAGGATACGCCAGTGGCAGGTTTCGGCGGGTTGCTTAGATTGAAGGCGCCTGCAGCGAATCACCGCCTCTCCCTACCGATTGGAAGCGTCCATGCGTTCCAACGTTGGGCTGAAGTCTGAAACAGCTATTGGACTATGCGTTCCCAGAGCTGTTGTGAAACCCCTTGCGGGAACACCTGGGAAAGGAAGAGACATGAGGAGGAGGAGGAGGAGGAGGAGGAGGAGGAGGAGGAGGAGACGGAGGAGAAGGAGAAGGAGGAGGAGGAGGAGAAGAAGGAGGAGGAAGAATAAGAAGAATAGGAGTCCTCTTGAGGCCCTCGTGGGGCCTCCTGGTGGCCTCCTGGGAGCCGTTTTGTGGCCCTCCTTGGGCCTCTTGGGGGCCCTCTTGGAGGCCTCCGGGAGCCTCTCGAGGGTCTCTTGGGGGCCCCTGGGGGCCTCTACAGGATCTTTCAGCATTCGGAGGCCATCTTGGAGCCCTCTCTCGGCAGTCGTGGGTCCTTGTTTGGGTGCTTTCGAGCCCTCTTGGAGGTTATAGGGCCGCCTTAGGGGGCCTCTGGGGCTTGGGGCCCTCTTGGCCGTCTTGCGGGCCTCTTCGGGGCCTCTTGGGGGCAGTCTTGTGGCGATCTTGGGGGTCTATGTGGCAGTCTTGGAGCGTCGGAAGCCCACTGAACAACCATGATGAAATCACGAATTGGCCTCCTGGAGGTCCTCTTGGAGGCCTTTTGGCCGTCTGGAGGCCATTTTGGGCCGTCTTGGGCGCACCTTGGGCCGTCTTGGAGGCGTCTGGGGGCGATTTTGGGCTCTCTGGGGCTCTCTTGGGACCATATTTCCCGTCGTGGGGCCCCATCTTGGAGCTGTGTTGGGTCATCTTGGCCGTCTTGGGATCTTTGTTGTGGATGTTGAGGTTTTTCCAGATGGTCGGCGGGCTGGGCTAGAGGCCTGTTGAGAATGATTCGAACAAGTAGACAGTCAACTGTTCGGCGTGCCAGGCACCATTTTGACACCAAAACTGGGCGGCACATCGAAGACGCCTACGGCGAATCACCGCTGCCCCCCGCCTTTTGGCAACGCCCACACAGCCAAGCGTTGAGCCGAAGCCTGGCCACGTTATAAGAGAATGTGCTCCCCTAGCCATTGTGAAACCCTGTGGGGGAACACTGGGAGAGAAAGAGGAAGGAGGAGGGGAGGGAGTAGGAGTAGGAGTAGGAGTAGGAGGAGGAGGAGGAGGAAGAGGAGGAGGATGAGGAGGACGAGGAGGAGGGAGAGGAGGAGGAGGAGGAAGATCAGGAGGAGGAGGTGGATGGGGAGAAGGAGGAGGAGGAGGAGGAGGAGGAGGAGGAGGAGGAGGGGAAGGAGGAGTAGGAGATGGAGGAGGTGGAGGAGGAGGTGGATGAGGAGGAGGAGAAGGAGGAGGAGGATACTGATACCTATACGACCGCCCATCGGGTGAAAAGGAGGTTGTGTGGGGGGAGCGGGGGGGCAAGCAAGATCAGACTCACTTGATCTCACGATCCATCTCACTCAACGGGACACCACAGGACACCGCGGGACACCGTGGGACACCACAGGACACTTGTCAATCAGATCGGCAAGTGTCCTGTGGTGATCGATAGTGAGATCGATAGTGAGATCGACTCGATCTCACTATCGATCTCACTAGCGATCTCACTCAACGGGACACCACGGAACACTTCGGGACACCAGGGGACACCGCGGGATACCTCTCGATCTCATTTTTGGTCTCACTATCGATCTCACTAGCGATCTCACTCCACGGGACACCACAGGACACAATATAACACCTCGGGACACCACGGGACACCTCGGGACACCACATCGATCTCACGATCGATCTCATCATTATCGATCTCATTATCGATCTCACTCAACGGGGCACCACGGGACACCGCGGGACCACACGGGACATTTGTCGATCTCATTATCGATCTCAGTATTGCTTTCATTTTGTGGGACACCACAGGACATCACGGGACACCTCGGGGCATCACAGTGATCTCAGTATCGATCTCCTTATCGATTTCTCGATCGATCTCACTCAACGGGTCACCACGAGACACCACGGGACACCACGGGACACTTGCCGATCTCACTATCGATCTCATTATCGATCTCATTTTTCCCCAACCATCCTGTGGTGTTGGGTCCTCGTTTTGAAGAGACAGCGCCCCGCGTTCACTCCTTCCTTCCTTCCTCCCGCTGCCCCCTCCCTCGTCACCGCACCCATTTCGGCACACCCCTCACACGTTTCGTGGCCCCATAGGGAGCTCCACCGAAGGTCCCTGTGGCTGCGTTGGCATGGCGGCGCCGCACCCATTTCAGCACACCCCTCACACGCTTCGTGGCCCCATAGGGAGCTCCACCGAAGGCCCCAGTGGTTGCGTTGGCATGGCGGCGCTGCACCCATTTCGGCACACCCCTCACACGTTTCGTGGCCCCATAGGGAGCCCCACCGAAGGCCCCAGTGGCTGCGCCCCATAGGGAGCTCCACCGAATGCCTCAGTGGCTGCGTTGACATGGCGGCGCCGCACACATTTCGGCACACCCCTCACACGTTTCGTGGCCCCATAGGGAGCTCCACCGAAGGCCCCAGTGGCTGCGTTGGCATGGCGGCGCCGCACACTTTCGGCACACCCCTCACACGTTTCGTGGCCCCATCGGGAGCTCCACCGAAGGCCCCAATGGCTGCGTTGGCATGGCGGCGCCGCACCCATTTCGGCACACCCCTTACACGTTTCGTGGCCCCATAGGGAGCTCCACCGAAGGCCCCTGTGGCTACGTTGGCATGGCGGCGCCGCACTCATTTCGGCACACCCCTCACACGTTTCGTGGCCCCATAGGGAGCTCCACCGAAAGCCCCTGTGGCTGCGTTGGCATGGTGGCGCCGCGCCCATTTCGGCACACCCCTCACACGTTTCGTGGCCCCATAGGGAGCTCCACCGAAGGCCCCTGTGGCTGCGTTGGCATGGCGGCGCCGCACCCAATTCGGCACACCCCTCACACGTTTCGTGGCCCCATAGGGAGCTCCACCGAAGGCCCCAGTGGTTGCGTTGGCATGGCGGCGCCGCAGGCACACCCCTCACACGTTTTCGTGGCCGGGAGCTCCACCGAATGCCCCAGTGGCTGCGTTGGCATGGCGGCGCCGCACCCATGTCGGCACACCCCATCACACGCTTCGTGGCCCCATAGGGAGCTCCACCGAAGGCCCCAGTGGCTGCGTTGGCATGGCGGCGCCGCACCCATTTCGGCACACCCCTCACACGTTTCGTGGCCCCATAGGGAGCTCCATTCAAGGCCCCAGTGGCTGCGTTGGCATGGCGGCGCCGCACCCATTTCGGCACACCTCTTACACGTTTCGTGGCTCCATAGGGGTCTCCACCGAAGCTCCCAGTGGCTGCGTTGGCATGGCGGCGCCGCACCGAAGAAGATGTTCATTATTGCGGTACTCACAGCTGCATATGGTTGGGTCCTTCGCCAGGCTAATTGGTGCACCACGGGACACTGCGGGACACCTCGGGGCACCACATCGCTTTCACGATCTCATCACTATCGATGTCACTAGCAATCTCACTCAACGGGACACCACGGAACACTTCGGGACACCACATCGATCTCAATGTCGATCTCACTATCCATCTCATTATCGATCTCATTCAACGGGACAGCACGGGACACCGCGGGACACCTGGCGATCTCACTATCGGTCTCACTATCGATCTCACTATCGATCTCACTCAACGGGACACCATAGGACACCACGGGACACCGCGAGACACCACTGGACCCCTTGGGACACCACATCGATCTCAATATCGATCTCACTATCGATCTCCCTATCGATCTCACTCAAAGGGACACCACGGGACCTTTGTCGATCTCACTATCGATCTCACTATCGATTTCACTTTTTGGGACACCACGGGACACCACGGGACACCGCGGGGCACCACATCGATCTCGCTATCGATCTCACTATCGATCTCACTATCGATCTCACTCAACCGGACACCACGGGACACCACGAGACACCGCGGGACGCCGCGAGGCACCGCCAGACGGACGGATGGACGGGCGGGCGGGGGAGAATCACGTGTCCTGATTTCGCCCTAGCAACGGCGGACACCACGGGACACCTCGGGACACCGATGGACACCGCGGGACACCGCTAGGGCCTAGGGCCACCGCCGGACGGACGGACGGACGGACGGACGGACGGAGGAGAACAATTCGTCTTGATTTTGCCATAGTAGCGGCGGACACCACGGGACACCACGGGACACCGATGGACACCGCTAGGGCCACCGCCGGACGGACGGACTGATGGACGGACGGAGGAGAAACGCTTGTCTCGACTTCGCCCTAGCAACGGCGGGTTAATTCCTCTCGCGCGCCCACGTAGCTTCGCCTCGCCCGCACTCACGACACGAACGAAACGAAACGATTTCCCAGTTGGGAGTCTCCGTCCCACTACGATCTCACCACCCAACCTCCGATGGAGGAGGAGGAGGAGGAGGAGGAAGAGGAGGAGGAGGAGGATTGCAGTGTATTGCTGCTGCCCTTAAGGGTAGGCATAACCCTTGTGAATCGGATGGGGCTCTTGGGCTCTCCCACCCTGGAAATAGGTGCTCGATGCTGGCACCTGGCAATGGTGGGTGATGCGTGTAGCGCTTATCCTGTGGCAGCCACCTCTGCCTCGTAGCACCGTGGCCGAGGGGGTCAACTTATGTGGATCAGCCGTCCCATCATGAGGGGGCTGCAAATGATGGACCCAAGCATGATGTGTGACAGCAACGTGTGTAGATATGAGCCACATGTTGTGTCAACATTGGTGCCGACAGAATGCACCAAACCGACTTCAAACACCAATGTGCGTTCCCATGGGGGACACGGATTGTCCGCCTCACGGGGGGTGCAAACATAGCTCGGACTTCAAGTGGCGGAAAGCAGTGTCCCGCACTTCGGTTCTCATGGGATGCCGGCGGAGCTTGTGCGGAAAATGTCCGAGGCGTAGGTGTCCGCCTCCCGAGGGTGACACCGGCGGGTCGGTTGAGGAGCCCTGTGGCAACCTATGTATCTTAGATTTTCAGGTCGTTCGGCCCTCGGCCGGCGACCATTTAGATTGCCACAGAGAGTTGGCTTGTGGGGTAGCTCGGTGCTCCAGGGACCCCAGCAAAACCAGCCAAACGATAGCGGATGGGCCGGCACGCTGGTTTAAATTCGATGTCTGTTCATGGGAGCCTTGGACGGCGACATTGAAATCAGCTTCTCCTGCATGTGGACAGCGTGGGGACTGCATTTGGCCCATCCTCCTGCTCCTCCTTTCCCCTCCTGTTCCCCCTCCCCCTCCTCGTTCTCCTAGCCCCCACGAATCCAGTCCAAGTCTGGTCCAAATCCGGTCCAAATTTGTTCCGAATCTGGTCCAAATCAGGCCCAAATTGGACAGTGCCGGGGGCCACGCAGGCTCCCATGGAACGGACACCAAATTTAAAGCGTAGGCCGGTTGCCACGGCGAGCTTGAGAAGACAGTTTTTCAGGGCATTAGGTCGCACACGATATTGTCCAATTCAGTATTGTATCGTGTTACGGACTCGGTGTTGCCCAGGGGGCGGTGGCAACGCCACCTCCTGGATCACCTCAGGCATGTAACTTTTGGGGCCCAGTTCAAAACCAGACTGGGGTGCTCGAGGCGGAGGTGGTGGCCACGCCACCCCCGCCTGCGGACACAAACTGTCCGTGACCTTTGGCTCAAGGCCCGTTCGTGCCGAGCGCGAAAATGGTCCGCTCCCGAACCGAAACCGCTGAGCAAGAGCGCCTCTGCACTCGCCTCGCTATCTCAGTGAACACAATATTGAGAGTACGATTCCGACTTCCCGTGCCACCACGCTTGAGGGAGCCATTGTCCATCCATTTTCCAGAGGCCCTCAAGCTGCTCAGCAGGCTCGCTAGAGGGCAAGAGACCTCGGACGACACATGTACGGAGGAGATTCCAGCAGCAGCAGAAGCGGAGGCGGTGAAGTCGGACGGCTGGCACTTCAACGCAATGGGGGGTGGCGTGGACGATGGAGAATCAACGGCCAGACTGGGAATTGTCGTGCCTCCAGTCCTGACCTCCCCCCTATCCCGAACTGGACCCCTCTAGGCGACTGGCACGCCTGGCGGGCTGCTCATACCCGACCGCACGCCGGCGTCGGACCTTCCATGGGGGTGCGGACAATATCGAATGACACCCGAAGCGACGGAATCGAAAAGAGATTGAGCCTCAGCATTGGCCGCCGCTGAGGGGGGGGGGCTTGTGCTGCGAGGGACCGCAGCCACGTCGATGCATGAGTAGGGCAGACCAAGCGCGATAGAACAAAGCGCCCGCGACGATGGTGATTCCATGAATTTCTCGCCAGCGGATCGGCCAAAAGCGGTTGGTATTTCAAGCCATCATTTGGGGTGAAAAGGTGGTTTGACATTTTTTTCTCCATGGGGTGTGACAACGAAATTAAGAAGTGAATCAGGAATGTGCTCTCTCGAAGCAAATGCCGATACCCGCGGCAGCGCCCTCTCGCCTAAGCCACCATGTTCACAGGGGTTGCCGGGGCTTGTGTGCACCGTGCGGTTGGCCCTGCGAGGTGGGGGGATTGGGGAGTGTGCGAAGATAGTCGCCCCAAGGGGGCACTAGTTGGCCAAGGGCTCGATCCGTTGGCCAAAGGTCCTACCTCTGCAGCGTTATGAATGGCACGAGGCTCCACAGGGGCTCTCGTTCGCAGCGGAACTACTCCGAGTTTTCCCTCGCGTGGCACCTCGGGCGGACGCGACGCGGGGGCGCGCGCGCACGCGAGCGCTTCCGGGTGGTGTGGGAACAATGAGCAAGGCACGTAGCATATTTACCGCTTGTTTGTTCCCACGCGTACTCGGTTAGCGAGTGCCGGCGGACAGCGCAAAAATGGGGGCATGCACGCATGCACGCATTGATGCCTTCCCATAGCTGTTTGGGATCCGCCGCCACCCATCCTCCGCCCGAACATATTCTGGCACCCAGCGTGGAATGGGAACACGTTCTCTTCCCACAGTGTATGTTAATAAACTTCCGACGAATCGAATGGACACAACGGGCTGTGTCCGGGATATGCATGCCTCATGACTAGGGTAAGTGTGCAGGACCACCGGCATTGCCGCCGGGCTATGTCCCGGAGGTTAAAACCTCCGACGGGTCGAATGGAAGCAACAGTCTGTGTGCAAGAGATGCATGCCTCGTGGGTGGGGTCCGTGTGCGGGACCGCTGGCATTGCCGCCGGGCTGTGCCCCGGAGGGCAGAACCTCCGACTTGTCGAGAGTGAATGAGAACACCACCGTTTCCTCCAGGTTGTTCCCAGAAGGCGCTTGCCGTGCGCAGGACCGCTGGCATTGCCGCCGTGTTGTGTCCCCGAAAACCCGGTGCACCTGATATCGACCCCCTGGGGATAATAAAGTGATTCCTTAGGAAAACGCCGCCAAAACGACACGCTTGGCACGCCGCCCCAGCGACGCGCTTGGCAAAACGCCGCCCCAGCGACACGCTTGAGCTCACACACAGAGGAGAGGGGGAGAGATAAACTTCATTATCCCTGGCTCACGGTGACAGAGTTCCCAACGAAACGAATGAAGACCAGGCCCTTGGCAATTCCGCCAGTCTGTATCCAGTAGGCGCTGGCCTCGTAGGTGAAGTAAGCGTGCAGGGCCGCTGGCCTTGCTGCCGGGCGATGTCCTGGAGGTTAAAACCTCCGACGATTCGAAAGAAAACAATTCGTAACCTTTGTAATCACCGCCACGTTACACATGCGCAGGGCCGCTGGCCTTGTCGCCGGGCAGCGTCGCTGAGACAACATCCTCGCGACGAGGGCTGACGTGCATAGTCAGTGGGCGAACGATGTCTCGCACTGCCGCCAGCCAGCGTCTCAAAGAGGACGGACCTTGGTAGCGGTCCGACGTGGGAGTGTGCAGGACCGCTGGCCATGCCGCCAGGCAACGTCCTTGAGGCATCTGCCTCGCGACTGGGACAGGCGCGCTGATTCAGCAGATGCACGCAAGCTGGCGTCGCCGGCAGGCAGTGCCCGCAGGGGGCGAGGTGCGAGGACCGGGGAGAAGTGAGTGTGCAGGACCGCCAGCCTTGCCACCAGGCTGCGTCCTTGAGGCAACAGCCTCGCGACGGGGGTAGGCGCGCATAATCTGGAGGCCCATGATGGCTGGCACTGCCGCCAGCCAGCGCCGACCTGGGGGGTTGCAGGGTCACCGGCCTTGTCGCCAGGCAACGTCCTTGAGGCATCTGCCTCGCGATTTGGGCAGGCGCGCAGACTCAGCAGATGCACGCAAACTGGCGTCGCCGCCAGGCAGTGCCCACAGGGGGCGAGGTGCGAGGGCCAGGGATAAGTGAGTGTGCAGGACCGCCGGCCTTGCCGCCAGGCTGCGCCCTTGAGGCAACAGCCTCGCGACGGGGGTAGGCGCGCATAATATGCCGACGCGCGGTGGCTCACACTGCCGCCAGCCAGCGCCTCAAAGAGGGCGGACCTTGGTAACGGTCCGACGTGAGAGCGCGCAGGGTCGCCGGCCTTGCCGCCAGGCAACGTCCTTGAGGTATCTGCCTCGCGACGCGGGCTGGCGCGCAGACTCAGCAGATGCACGTCAAATGTCGTTGCCGCCAGGCAGTGCCCGCAGCGAGTGCGCAGGGCCGCCAGCCTTGCCGCGGGGCTGTGTCTTCGAGGCGAGTGCCTCGCGACGAAGGCAAACGCGCAGAATCTGCGTATGCACGATGGTTGGTACTGCCGCCCATGCCTCAATCACCAGAGGCGGGTGCCCGTGACTGTCCATCGACACCGTGCCTGCCCTGAGCGTGAGGGCGAACAGTCCCATGCCATTGTCGTCCGGCCGTTCGCTGGATAAGGGGCTACCCGGGGGCGCTTCTCGAGGTTAAGGACCTCTTAGTGGCGCCCCGTGCGTCCCCCGTGCTTTTCCCAGTATCGAATTGCGTCGGCACGGGGAGGAGGAAAAGGAGGAGGAGGAGGAGGAGGAAGATATGAGTGAGAAGACGAGGGTGCCTCTGGAGGCCCTCTTGGGGCCTCCTGGGGTCCTCTTGGGGGCCTCTTTTGGCTTTCGGATGACGCCCTCCCTGGGCCTGGGCAGTCGATGGGGGGGCCATGTTGCGGGCCTCTAGGGGGCCTCTTGGGCTGTCTTGTGGGCCCTCTTCGGCCGTCTTGCGGCCTTATTGGGGGGCCTCTTGGGGCGATCTTGGGGCGATCAGGGGGCCGTTGGGGAAGTCTTGGAGCGTCGGAAGCCCGAGCGGCGAGAACGTCATTGAAACACCTGAGGGCAATTCATGATTTGGGCCTCCTGGAGGTCCTCCTGGATACCTGACGCCTCTTTGGGCGTCTTGGGGGCCTCTTGGGCCGTTTCGTGGGGATCGTTGTCTGTCTTGGGTGCATCTTGCGCCATTTTGGGTGCATCTTGGGACCGTCTTGGAGGGCATCTTGGGCCATCTCGGCCGTCTTGGCGGTAGTCTTGGCCGTGTCGGAGGCCACGTTCAGGCCATCTTGGGCGGAGCGACTTCGCTTCGCGCTTGTTGGGCAGCTTTCCATGTGGTCAGCGAGCTGGGCCGAGACCTCACTGGCGACCCGTCGTGAGAATAATGACCAGACAGAAATTTGGCACGCCGTGCGCCCCTGTGGCAAGCAGCGTGGGGCGGCGGATCGCATACCTCTATGGCGAATCACAGTCGTTCCCTGCCTTTAGGAAACGCCGATGTGTCCGAACGTTGCTACCAGAGCTCGACCAAGCAATCGGACTACGTGCTCCCACAGCTGCTGTGGAAGCCCTGCGGGGAACGCGTGGGAGAGAAAGAAGAAGTGGAGGAAAGGGAGGACAGAGCAGAAGGAAGAGGAAGAGGAGGAGGAGGAGGAGGGGGAGGAGGAGGAGGAGGAGGAGGAGGAGGAGGGGGAGGAGGGGGAGGCGGAGGAGGGGGAGGAGGATGCCTCTTGGGAACCCCCTGGTTAACTTGTGGTGCCTCCTGGTAGCTTCTTGGGGGCCTCTTGGAGGCCTCTTGGGGGCCTTTGGGGCCTCTTGGGGCCTTTGAGTGCTTTGGGTCCCCTTTGGCAGTCTCCGCGCGTTCCTCGTCGGTCCGACGCCGTCGGGGGCCGTGTTGAGGGCCTCTCTGAACCGATTTGGGACCCCCTTAGAGCGCTTCACTTCCTCCGCCACGCAATCAATTAAGAAGCAAAGTGTTTTTGTTATTGTTCAGCAAAGATCGGGGGGGGGGGGGGGGGGGGGGGGAGGAGGAGGAGGGGGAGGAGGAGGGGAGGAGGAGGAGGGAGGAGGAGGAGGAGGAGGGGGAGGAGGAAGGGAGGAGTAGGAGGAGGGGGAGGAGGAAGACGGAGGGGGGAGGGGGAAGGGCGCGAAGGGGGAGGGATATGAGGACGTTGAAAGAGGCGGGCGGATGTGGAGGAGGAGGAGGAGGAGAGGGAGGAGGAGGAGGAGGACGAGGACGAGGGAGGGAGGGGAGAGAAAGGAGGAGGAAGGAAGAGGAAGGCAGAGGACGAGAAGGAGGAGTAATTAGGAGGAGGAGGAGGAGAAGGAGGAGGAGGAGGAGGAAGAGCAGGGGGAGGAGGACGAGGAGGAGGAGGAGGATGAGGAGGAGGAGGAGGAGGGGGAGGGGAGGGGAACGACGACGACGGCGACGACGACAAGAAACACGCATTTAGGTACATCGATATCTGTCGCCATTTGTGGCCCAAACGTTGCTTCAAACGTTTCACTGAAACGTAATTCGACCAATGGACGAGGCCCGCGTCCGCGAGCGCCTCCGTCAGTGCATGTTGGGGCCCGCGTTCGCGAGCGCCCCCGCGAGAAACATGCCTGGGTCTGCGGCAGGCCCAGACGAGTGGCAGGCGATCGGCGGCGCAGATGTCGGCGCAGACGGCGGCCGCAGCGGCGGCGGCTGGAGCCGCAGTGGCGGCGGTTGGAGCCGCAGCTGGAATGATGATGCACAAAACGATTCGGGAGGCGGTCGGTGGAGCGGATGGGAAGAGCACTCGTCGAGCTGGCGGGGTGGATCTTGGCAGAGCGGCCGCAGCTGCGGATGGCGGGGCGACGCGCGGCGCGCAGAAGACCCGCAGCCAGCGGCAGCGGCGGGCGCGGGAGCTGCTCATGCGTCCGCGGCCCAAGAGATCGCGCAACCCACGGCGGCGACCCGCGAGGGTGGCAAAGGAGAAGGCGCAGTTGCGCTTGGCCAATGGGAGGGCGCAGTCGCGCCAGCCAGAGAGCCAGCGGCAGAGGGGGAAGCGGCGCCGACCGTATACGCGCTCGAGTATTTCCAAAACTACGATAAAGGTTGGAATGGCAACTGCAGGCAACGCAACGCGGCGTTGAAATTCTTTCGGGGTGACCTGGAAGAGTTCCGCGCCACCCGCGCGTTCAACGCCGCAGTTGCGGAGATGACCCCGTGCATCATCAAAACCAAGAAGCGCGGGGCGCATCAGGACAACACGGATTGGGATTTCAGCGGCGAGAGTTTCACTTTTTGGTCCTGGCTGGAAATGGTTGCGCAGCTGGACGCGTCGACGATGGGGCGAGTGGTGCGTGGGCGGAGTCAGAGTCCTGATGGGGGCCGCAGTCGCGGCTTGGTCAGTTGCGCTGTGCGCCCATGCCCGAATTCGCGCGACCACGGCAGGCAGGCGAGGCGCGTGCGTGACAGGCAGGAGGAGGGCGTCAAGCTGCAGAGATGGGATTTCCTCCTGCGCCGCGACGATGGTTCTGGCAGTCGTCTTCACCCCGAGTGGTCGAAAACAAAATTCCGCATGTACGAGGAGGGGCCGCATTGGAGTGCCGTGCCTGCGCCGCGAAAAGGGCTTGGCCATAGCGACGGGGCTGGGACGTTCCGCTGGCACAAGCAAGTCGGCAGCGAAGACGCCCCAGGGCGCTTCGACGGCCAGAAAGGATCGCATTTGCCGCCGCGGTGGAGTTTATGAGTTGCGATCGCTGCGCGCATGAAGCCGCAGTCGCGGCGGGTGCTTGGTGAGTGAGTCTCGCGACGCTCGAGTGGCGCTGATTTTGCGCGGGTGCACGAGATGGTGAAGCCGCAGTTGCGGCGTTCGGAGTCGCATCGGCATCGCGCGGCGGCTTGCTCTCCCAGTGGAACTGGAAAAGGAAAAAACTTGTCGCCTTTCGCCTCGTCGTCGTTCCCCTCGCCGTGGTTCTCGTCGTCGTTCTCCTCTCCCGTCCAAGCAGCCCCTCGTGCCCCCGCAGTCTCTTTCAACATTTCCCTCGCGTCCGATCAGCCCCTTTTGTGTCCAATCAGCCCGTCGTTCTCCCATCAGCCCCCCCTGAACCTTCTCGCTCGCCCCGCTGCCTTCCTCGCCCGCCGCAGCCGCCGCCTACCTCGAGGCCTGGCCCGGGGCGGCGGCCCCGCGCGCGCGCGAGACCAGCGCGTCCCTCATGGCAGGGGGGAAGGCCCCCAAACGTTCCCGAAAAAGGGTTCAGGGCCCGCGCAGCCGCCGACGAAGCGCGAGCGAAAGCGGGAGCGCGAGGGCTCGGAGTGTCAACAATTCGATGGCGCTTCAGGGGCCGCAGTTGCGGAGGCGGCGCCTGTGCCTCAGGCTGCCCAGGGCGATGCTGCTTCAGAGGCCGCAGTCGCGGCTGAGCCGCAGCAGTCGCACGAGGGGAAGCTGCAGACCACGAAGGCGAAGCTCGTTCGCAGGCAACAGGAGCGCGACGCGGCGGCGCCCACGGGAGATGCGTCGGGCAGCCCTACGTCAGTAGGAGAGCCCGCAGTCGCGGGGCAGGCCGCTTCGCCATCTCAGGGCGCAGTGCTCAGGCCGCGCAGTGCTGCGGAGAAGAGGGGGGCCCGCGTGCAGGTCGAGAAGGAGGAGGGTGAGTGTTCATCTGCAAGTTCAAGTTCATCCTCCTCTGATTCTTCTGACGTAGGAAATACAACAGAAGAGGGGGCCAAGGATCGCCGCAAAAACAAAATGCGCGGCATGAAGCCTATCAGAACCCCGCCAGGGAAAGCGCAGTTGCGCGCGAGGGGAAGCGTTGGCCTCAGCGAGATCCCACGGCAGAGCCCGCAGTCGCGGGAGGAGCGTCCCAAGGCAGTTCTTGCCCCTCGCGCGCCCGCGTCTGAGCCCGCAGTCGCGGTGGAGGGCGATTGGCCTCCCCCGTCTAATGCGTGGATTCGCAAGGGCAAAATTCGCGAGGAGGCGTCGGGGGCGAAGTTCGCGCGAACAGCAACATCTCCCGAGAGGACGCCGAGCGACCAGGCTCGCGCGAAGGCTTCGGCCTCCTCCGCCAAGGCGCGTCCGCCTCCGGGTCCGCCGCGTCCCTTTTTGCACCGCAGTCCCGGGGGGCAGGAGGATCGGGGCCGCGAACCTGGACTGCGCTATGCTGGAGCAGCGCCGAAGAGCGCTCCAGCGGAGCGTCCGCATCGACGCGCGCGCTTGTTGACGCCGCCGCGGTTCCGAGAGCCGACGCGCCCCGCGCCCGAGAAGGACTGGAACGAGCGGAACAAAGTTCTGAATGATATGGCGACGAGGGTCCCAAGCACCATCACGCTCGCGGTCGACGTGGCGATCATCGCGACGCAGTGCGCCAAGAAAGCCGTGAGCGAATGAATGTACAAGCAGACGGCTGGGCTTCTGGTCGTGTTATTCGATCCCGACTTCATAGCCGCGCTCCACGGCTGGTGCGATTCAGAAGCCGCAGTCGCGGCAGAAATGGTGCACGCCGCCTTTCTGAAGAAGATCGACGCCGGGCCCGATGGTGAGGATATTCCATATTGGGCTCGTCTCCCCCTGATCGGTCCGAGAGGGCATGACTGTGGATTCGTTGTCTGGCGTGAGCAGATCATCTCGGAGGTCGCAGTTGCGACGCAGGAGAACGCGGACACGCGCTTCTGCTGGGTCTTGAGCGCCGACTTGGTGGAGTCTGCGCGGAATCCAGGCGCGACGATCCCCTTCGCTGTCTTCACGGGGTGGCATGCGACGCCCATGCCGCTGAGATGGCGGCGCGCGCCCGAGCGGGGCACGCCCGAGTGGAGGGGGCGCGCAGTCGCGCAGGTGCTCCGCAAGGACGTGCGTTTCCTCGTCGGCTTCTTTGATGCACCGCCGGACATCCTCGAGTGCTTTTACCGCAGTTGCGGAGCATGGGGGGCTCGCCCGCTCGCGATGCTCTACGAGGCCAACTGGCAGCTCGACCCGAGCCTCGGCCCTGGCAGCTACGTCTCGCATCCGAACTACTTGGTGCCCATAGGGTATTGCAATGTTCGGATCGCTGCCTACCCCGACGGGCGGCCGCCGCCTCTGCCACCGTGGTTGCGATCGATTGGGCCCTCCGAGATCGCGCGGCATTGGGTGGGGGCGAGGCGCGTCCCAGAGTGGGATTGGGGCGAGGACCGCAGTAGCGGCATTCGGTCCTCTCAGGGGCCGCGGCCTCTGATCGGCCTGGGCAGGATCGCGCGGGAGGAGCTCGACGCAGCGACGTTCGGGAAACACCGCGTCGATGGCATCCACCAGAATGTCGTGTTCATTGGGCGCGGCCGCTCGGGAGGCTGCGCGCAGCGGGAGCCGCGGAGACGGAGAGGCCGCAGTCGCGGCAGGTAGGCGCAGGGCGACTGAGACGTGGAGGCCGCAGCCGCGGTGCAGTGGACAAAAATGACGCATGAGGAGGAAGAGAAGGAGAAGGGGGAGCAGGAGGAGGAGGATAGCAGGAGGAGGAGCAGGAGCAGGAGGAGGAGAAGCAGGAGCACGAGGAGGAGGAGGAGGAGCAGGAGCAAGACCAGGAGCGAGAGCAGGAACAGGAGCAGGAGCAGGAGCAGCAGCAGGAAAAGCAGGAGCAGGGGAAGCAGGACAAGTTATTAGTAGCATGAGAGCAGGAATAGCAGGAGCAGGAATAGCAGGAGCAGGAGAGCAGGAGGGGCAGAAGCTCTTTCGCCACCTCTTCTTCTCTCCCCCTTCCGCCTCCTTTCCCTTCGCATGCTATTCCTCTCCGCAGCCGTCTGCGAACGCCTGACTTTTCTTTTTGTGGGCGCTTCTATCAATTCGCGCGGCGCAGCGCGCTGCCTCCATATTCTCTGACAGGCTGCAGGCGCGGCCTGCCCAGGTGACGACATGAGTGGAGCCGCAGTTGCGGATGGCGCGGCGGATCTAGGGATCTTCCAGGAGGCTGCTGAGATCAGACAGCGCCACAGGGTCCAGGGCCAGGAGAAGGTCCGCACCCCTGTGCGCATGATCGCGCCCCATCCCAGCAATCGTGGCGGGCAGTGCCCTCAGGACGAGAGGGCGCGGGAACTTGCTGTGCAGATCATCGTGGCGGGCTTCGCGCAGGCAGAGGCTGGCCACGAAGGCGTGTGCGTTCAGGAGTACCCAGCGGAAACGCTCGTGGAGAAGACGACATTTGCGCAGCGAGTGAACTCCTCTCGATGCGCGTTTGCAATTTCGAGGTGAGCGGCGCGTCTGAACTGGCGCGGGTAGTGAACTCGATTTAATATTCTTTGTCACGTTCAGGAAGAGCGTTCACGCGACGTGCGACTCTCGTTTGGTGCACGTTCTTGCCGATCTGTTCGTTTTGATGCGCTTTCCGTTCATGCCGCGATAAATTTGCATAGCAACTCATCAAGGACGCGCCGAGAACCCCAAGAGGTCGGCGGATTTCCTGGCGCAGTGCAGAGTGGGGAACCTCTCCAAGACAGATTATAGCTACTTCCACGGCCTCCCGACATTGACTTCGCCCGCGAGGTTTCGAGATGGCGCTCCGTGTGCATGATCGGTGAACGTGGAGGAAGACGCCGTTGTAGGTCCATTCCGTAGAGACTGGAAGGAGCATTTCCTTCGCGGCTGCAACGACATGGCCAGATTCGTTGGGTCTGAGGAAGCGGAGTGCGCGCTGTGCCGCGCCGAGCGCAAGAGGCGTCGCAGAGTCCTGACAGATCTGAACTCGCTCGATCCCGCGCTCCACAAGCCGCCGTTCTCCGGAGCGCCAGCACTATGCACGTTCAACGTCCCCAGATACTTTGCAACCAACCTGCGGGCCAAGGAGTTTGCGAAACAGCAGAACGTCCAGCTATCGTGGTGCTACGCCCGCGACGTGCCACTGCACCCAGGCGATCGGGATCTGCCGCGCGAAGCTCTCGACGACAAGCGCTCCGCGCGGCTTCGCAGGCACGACCAGGAGACGGGCCACATGCCCAGCATCTTTCCCCTCGCCAAAGGCATGCCTATTCGCCTCACAGAGAATGTCGACCGCAGCAGGCAGCTGTACAGAGGCCGAAAAGGAGTCATCAACGGTTGGGTACTTCCTCATGATTGTCGCTTCGAGGAGATCGAGGGGGAGTTCGTTCTGGAGACCCTACCGCTCGTGATCTACCTCTACTTCCCCGAGGCAGAGTGGCGCGTCGGCAACCTTGGCCCTGGTATATACCCATTCAAGAGAAGGTCCAGAACGTGGAAGGTCAACAAGCACACGGGGACCCAGGCACGGCGCACAGGCTTCTGGTTCCTCCCAGACTTCGGGTCGACGGCGCACATGATCCAGGGAGCAACGCTTGAGGCTGCGTTCGTGGACTTGCAGCACGCTGCTGCCAAAGTGTCTATGACCTCACAGATTGCCGCGTATGTCTGCTTATCAAGAGTGAAGCTGTCGTTGAGGATTTGCATCCTTCAGGCATTTTCGCTGTTCCTCTTCTCCCGCGGCAACCCAGTAGGGCCAGAGCGGCTTCGACGGAAACTTGCAGGTGAAATCACTTGGGAAGAAGCCTTTGCCGAGTGGGATGCCGAAGACACAAATGACGCTGCCGCTGAGGAAGAGAAGAACGACCCCATGGCCATGAATCACATCTGCTTGAGCTGCTATTTCCAGGTGCAGACGCCGTGCATGCTCGACGCCGGCAGCTTCGGCGCCCAGAAGGCCGAGGACTTCTATTGCAAGTGTGTCTCGCAAGGTATGTGGACAAGGCGCCTGGATTGCAAAAGGCGTGCGGAGCTGATACGTCGCGCTCGGCGCAGGCGGAGATGACGCCCGACAGAGCCTCTCGCAAGCGGAGCAGCCTGGATCTGGAAGATGTGACGGAAGAAAGCACTCCAGGTGGATCTGATGCGCGCAAGCGTTGCAAGGAGCGCGAGTGGAATAGGACAGTGACAGCCGGCTACCATGGGTGCTCGGTGTGCCAGAACTTGTTCAGGGCGAGCACGTGGGACAGGCAATTGATGAAGCATCACCGCCATTCCGACCGAGACCTCGTGTGTCCGAGCTGCGCAGAGCGAGGGCATGCACCGCAGTCGACAGGTAAGTACAAAGAGCACGTGTGCGCGGAGTGCCACAGGACGTTCGGCAGCCTCATGTTCAACAAAGACGTGCTGATCAATGCGGAGAGGCAGGGAGGCTCCCGCAAGGTGTGCAAGGACTGCCAGAGCAAGCTGAGATGCGGTGCGTGTCAAGTGGCGTATGACCAGAGCAGTTGGTCCCGAAAAGAGCGCGATCACCATCGGAACCGGCGGACGACTCCGGCATGCAAGCCCTGCCGCAGTTTGGGTTTCCATCCGGGCGACGTGGAGAGGCACGCGTGCCAGCAATGCAGACGTGAGTTCGGGGCTAAGAAGTTTGATGCCGTACTGCTTAATCATTGCAGACATCATTCGCGGCAGAAGCTCCAGTGCCAGGAGTGCGCCGCTGCAGCGGAGAGTCGGGTGAAAGAGCTGCGAGGCAAGTTGAAAGGCAGCAAGCGCATCTGCAAATACTTCTGTCCCATGCACCAATTGAAGTGCCCGTTGGCCCCAGTCGCATACAGCGACGCTGGGATAACCGCCGAGGAGCGGAAGTTCTTGGACGATCTGAATCCGCAGCCTGCCTGGTGGAGGAAAGCTTGGGGGCGGGGCGCCTAGATGATTGCGCGCGGCATCGATGAAGGCTTTTCAACTATGTGACAGTTTTCGCGCTCGGCGCAGTTCTGAGGCGCAGCAAGGCGCGTCCTGCGCAGTGAAGACTCTTGAAAGACACGAGGCCGTCTCTACAGACGGTGGGCGTTTCGGTTCTCCAGCGCGAGCGCCAGTCGTCTCTTCCTGGGCGGTCATGGCTGTGCTACTTCCTGGGCGGTGATGCTACCTTGGGCGGCGATGCTACCTTGGACGGTGATGCTACCTTGGGCGATGATAATAACTTGGGCGATCATTTCATCTTCTTCTCTCTGCCTGCTCAGTCTGGGCGACGCATGGCTGACTATGTCTGCGAGTGCCCGGACATTGTTGGGGCCTTGACGCTGGGCGAAAATTCCGAGTCCGCCAGTTGACCTATATGTTCAGCCATTCTATGTTCCCCATCCTCCTCCTTCATGATCTGGGTGGGTACGTGACCTTGCCGCCCAGGGTGCGACGCTGCCGTCTCCGTTTCTGCAGGCAGTTGTTTGAGTTAACGCGAGTGAGACTGGTCGTTATCAGTTCTGCATGCTGTGCTGAGCCGCTCTGAATGATAGATGATCGTTGAACCACTTGCTGTGCGGAAGCAGTCTATGAGAAGTGATCGATGAGGTGCCCGCCTTTCCGCTCCTCTCCCCTCCTGGCGGTCCTCTCTCCTCTTGAAATCCTCGGCGGTTTGTCCCGTGATGACCTGCTGTGCTGCCTTTTTCGCTTTTGCTTTTTCGCTCCCTGGGCTCTGACCCGGAGCTGGACCCAGCTCTGCGCGGCTCGACTCAACTGAACTCAGCGCCAGTCTCAGCGACGAGCAGCGAGTCTTGCGATCACGTCCGCGCCTCTGCAGCCCATTGCTTCCCTAGGTTTTTCGCGCTCGGCGCAGTCTTTTGCATCGCCCCCCTTCGGCGCAGTAAATCTGTTATGGTGTGCTTTGATTGTGTGCTTATGTATCGCACTGCCCTTCCTTCGCGTCGCGCGACGGATGAAGCATTGGAAAAAATGAACGCTTCCGATTAAGTGGCGGCCTTGCCGCAATGTCTTGCAACAGCAGTCGCATTCGACGCTTTTCGTAGCTTGCTTCGGACAGTATAGATGGCAATTGAGGCGTCGAGTAAAGGTGCGCCCGGGAAAAGTATCGCGCTTCTCGGAACAATCATGTGATCAGGCTGATAAAGGGAAGTGGGGAAGGAATCTCATAGTAGGCATACACGGATGATGATGATTGAGAGGGTGATGATGATGAGGAGGAGGAGGAGAAGGAATATGATGAGAAGGCGGACGAGGAGAAGGAGGGGGAGGAGGAAAAGGAGGAGAAGGCGGAGGATAATTGGCGGCCTGGCCGCAATCTCCTGCAACAGCAGTCGCGCCCGACGCTTTTTGTAGCTTGCTTCGGACAGTGTAGATGGCAATTGAGGCGTCGAGTAAGGGAGTGGTCAGGAATAATCACATGTTTCTCGGGGCAATCGGGTGATCTGGCGGAGAAAGGGAAGGGGGGCAGGAGTATCATAGTAGGCAGACGCGGATGATGATGATGATGATGATGATGATGATGATGATGATGATGATGATGCTGGTGACGATGATGATGGTGATGACGATGATGATGGAGAGGATGTTGATGATGATGATGAGGAGGAGGAGGAGGAAAAGGAAGATGATGATAATGCGGACGAGGAGGAGGAGGAGGCGGCGGAGGCGGAGGAGGAGGAAAAGAAGGATGAACAAGACACATGACGAATATAAAAGCCGCCTAGGATGTCTTTTCGGATTAGTCTTGGAAGTCTCTTGAGACGTCTGGGGAGCTTTCCAATGGCCTCAGGGAGACTCTTGAGGTTTCTTGGGAGTCTCTTGGGAAGCTGTTTTGGGAGGCTTGGGCTCCTCTTGGACCCGTCCGGGCGCCCTTGAAGGCCCTGCTGGGGCGCTCTTGGGGCAATTGTGGAGGACATCGGCCAAGGAAGTGGGGCTCCCCAATTACAGCCCCCTTCCCAGGAGCTCCAAACATCGCTTCCTGGACCCCTCTTGGATCGCTCTTGGAGCGCTCGTGGCCGGTCTTGGAGCCACCCTGAGGCTCTCTTGGGCCCTTTTGGAGCTATCTTGAGCCATCTTGACGCGTCGAATGTGCATCGCAAGCGAAAAAGTGATAACACCAAAAACATTGATTTTCCTTCGGGGTTTGAAGCGTTTTTGCCTCTTGGATGCATCCTCATGATGCTCTTGTGGGCACTTGGAACCGTCTTGGGGAGTTCTTGGAGCGTCTTGGAACATCATGGGGACCATCTGGAGGCATCTTGCGCTATCTTGAGCCATCTTGGAAGGTATCTTGGGCTCCCTGAGGCCCTCTTGGAGCCGTATTGGGCCATCTTGGGCGCTCCAGCGCGCCGCGGAACCCCCTGTCCAGGTCAGTGGGTAGGGGGTAGGGGGAGGGATAAACCCCTCCCCGAAGGGGAAGAGGGAGGGGTGGAAGAGGAAACGCTCTAAACCACCGACGCCCAGAGGGCTGGTGGGACTCAAGGCCCCAGTGCCAGGGACCGCATGCCTTCTCCACCATGTCGGCACACCCCTCATACGTTTGGTGGCCACATAGCGAGCTCCACCTCTGGCCCTAGTGCCACGGCCCGCGTGCCGTCTCCTCACCGTTTCGGCACACCACTCACACTTTGCGTAGCCCCCCGCAGGCTCCACCAACGACGGTATTCACAATTGCGGTACACACAACTACATGTGGTTGGGTCTTTCACCAGGCTAATTCACCCACCCGGTACAGTGTTTCGGGGGCTCCATAGGAAACTCCACCGAAGCCCCCAGTGGGACCGTCCGCATGCGTTCCGAAAACCGGATTTGGTTCATTTTTACCCGCCCAGTGCAGCGCTGCGTGGCCCCATAGGGAGCTCCACCGACGGCCCCAGCGCTCCCCACCCAGTGCAGTGCTTCGTGGCCCCATAGGGAACTTCACCGAAGAAAATATCCACAATTGCGGTACCCACAACTGCATATGTATGGGGTTTTCGCCAGGGTAAATTGAAAGGGAGTCTTGAGAACGGATGATTTTTGATAAACGAGTGCGCGCGCATAGTTCCCAACCATCCTGTGGTGTTGGGTCCTCGTTTTGAAGAAATGGTCCCCTTCCCCTTCTCTCCTTCCTGTCCTCTCCTTCCTCCTCCTCCCCCTCCTCCCCCTCCTGCCTCCTCCCTGCGTTTCGTTCACCCGGTACACCGCTTCGTGGCCCCATACGGAGCCCCACCGAAGGTCCCGGTGCTACCGCCCGCATGTGTCCCGCACGCCCAGTACAGCGTTTCGTGACTTCCTCCTCCCTCGCCCACCCAGCAAAGCGTTTCGTGGCCCCATAGGGAACCCCGCCAAAGGTCCCAGTGAAACCGCCCGCATGTGTCCTGCACACCCAGTACAGCGTTTCGTGGTCACCTCCTCCCCCCTCCCTGCGTTTCGCCGACCCAGTACTGCGTTTGGTGGCCCCATACGGAGCCCCACCGAGAGTCCAAGTGCTACCGCCCGCATGCGCCCCGCATGCCCACTACAGCGTTTCGTGGCCCCCTCTTCCCCCCTTCCTTGCGTTTCACCCACACACTACAGCGCTTCGTGGCCCCTGCGAGCCTCACCGAAGGCCCCAGTGGGACCGCCCGCCTGCGTCCCGCACACCCAGTACAGCGATTCGTGGCCCCCTCCTCCGTCCTCACAACGTTTCACCGACCCAGTACAGCGTTTCGTGGCCCCATAGGGAGCCCTACCGAAAGTCAGAGTGGGACCGCCCGCGTGCGACCTGCACACCCAATACAGCGTTTCGTGCCCCCCTTCTCCCTCCTCCCTGCGTTTCACCCACCCAGTACAGCGTTTCGTGGCCCCATAGGGATCTCAGCTCCATTGAAGCCCCCAGCGGGACGATTTGCAAAAAAAACAGAGACTGAAATTGCGCCCTGCCGGCCCTGCCGGCCCTGCCCGCCCTGCCGGCCCTGCCGGCCCTGCTGGCCCTGCCGGCCTTGCGCTCTGCCGGCCCTGCCGGCCCTGCCGGCCCTGCCGGCCCTGCTGGCCCTGCCCGCCCTGCCCGCTCTGCTGGCTCTGCCGGCCCTGCCCGCCCTGCATGCCTTGCCGGCCCTGCCGGCCCTGGCCGCTCTGAGCCGGAGCCCTGCCGTCCTGACAGGCCCCTGCCGCCCTGCCGGCCCCTGGCGCCCTGCTGGCCCTGCCGGCCCTGCCGGCCCTGCGGCGGCCCGGCGGCGGCCTGCGCGGCCCTGCGGCGGCCCTGCGGTGGCCGCTGCGGCGGCCCTTGCCGGCCCTGCCGCCCTGCCGGCCCTGCCGGCCCTGCCCGCCCAGCGCGCCCTGCCGGCTCGCCGGCCGCTGCAAAGGCCTTGCCGCCCTTGGAGGCCCTAGCCGCCCTGACGGCGCTGTCCCCCCCCGGGCCGTTTAGCCGGCCCTCGCCGCCCGGCCGCCCTGCCGCCCTGCCGGCGCCTCCGCCCTGCCCGCCCTGCCAGCCCTGCCGGCGCCGCCGGCCATTGCCCAGCCCCTGCCGGCCCTGCCGGCCCTGCCAGCCCTGCCGGCGCCGCCGGCCTTGCCAGCCCTGCCGGCCGTGCCGGCCCCTGCAGGCCCTGCCGGCTCTGCCGGCCTCTGCCGGCCCTGCCGGGTCAGCCGGCCCTGCCGGCCCTGCCGGCCCCGCCGGCGCTGCCGGCCCTGCCAGCCCTGCCGGCCCTGCCGGCCCTGCTGGCCTCCCTGCCGGCCCTGTCGGCCCTGCCGGCCCTGCTGGCCTTGCCCGCCGTGCCGGCCCTGCCGGCCCCTGCCGGCCCTGCCGGCCTTGCCAGCCCTGCCGGCCCTGCGCAGGGTCTGCCGGCCCTGCCGGCCCTGCCGGCCCTGCCGGCCCTGCCGGCCCTGCCGGCCCTGCCGGCCCTTCCACCCTGCCGGCCTTGCTGGCCCTTCCAGCCTTGACGGCCCTGCCGGCCCTGCGGGCCTTGCCGGCCCTGCCGGCCCTGCCGGCCCTGCCGGCCTTGCCGGCCCTGCCGGCCCTGCCGGCCCTGCCCGCCCTGCCCGCCCTGCCCGCCCTGCCGGCCCTGCCGGCCCTGCCGGCCCTGCCGGCCCTGCCGGCCCTGCCGGCCCTGCTGGCCCTGCCGGCCCTGCCGGCTCTGCCGGCCCTGCCGGCCGTGCCGGCCGTGCCGGCCCTGCCGGCTCTGCCGGCCCTGCTGGCCCTGCCGGCGATGCCAGTCCTCCTGCCGGCCCTGCCTGTCCTGCCAGCCCTGCCGGCCTTGCCGGTTCTGCCGGCCCTGCCGGCTCTGCCGGCCTTGCCGGCCCTGGCTGCCCTGCCGGCCCGAAGTTGTGTTAATCCAGAAGCCGCATTAAAGTGATCCTCTGTGACAGAGGGGGTGCGTTTGGAGGCCCTCTGTGACAGAGGGGGTGCGTTTGGAGGCCCTCTGTGACAGAGTTGCTCGTCATCCCGTTCCTCCTCATCCTGCTTCTTGATTTCGGATGTGTCATGCTACCACTGCGCTCATCATCTTTGCGTCTGTGATCCTCGTCGTGTTTTTCCATGCGTCTTTTTCACAATTTCCACCACATTATCCTCCGTTGCCGTTCTGCCCCGCCATCTACCTCGTCACTCTCCTTCGTCTGCATGTCCTCATTATCTTCCGCTCTTTTTTCTCCCCCCTCTGGTTCGATTTCCGCTCTTCGTCCACTTCGTTCTTCCGTTTCCAACCCCCCTTCCTTTCAAGTTCTCTGCCGTCCAATCACATCGCGTCGTCCCTCGCCGCTATGCTCGAACCATCCCGCGCCCGTGGGATCGCCCGCGAGCAACGGTGCAGCCGGGCCCGTCGCGGCCTAACGCGCGCCTGCGCCATCGTCTTGCAATGGGCGATGCAGGCGGATGCACATGGGGTGGCGCGGAAGGATGGTGGGATCGCCGCAGCAGCGGCTGGCGTGGCTGGGAGGACGGCCATGATTGGTCAGCGTGGGGTTGGAGAGAGTGGCGACAAGACGGGAACACGCCAACGGAGGACGCCAAATGGCGCGATGGCCCTGCCGCCGCAGCAGCGGCGGCGGTCTCGCCTCAACGGCCGTCTCGCTTCGCCGCGCTTAGCGTTGTGAGCCCCCGCGCCACTGGTCTCGGCATGCCCGAATTCGATAATTTCGTGAGGGCTGCCCTCCGAAACTCACCAGAACCTGGGGGCACAGTTTCAGGAGAGGGGTCGGGATCCCGAGCCGCGCCTGCGGCGCAGGAGCCCCGCGCCACCGCAGCGGCGGCGGCGCGCGGGCCCCAGGATTTTGAGAAGTTTGATGTTAATTCTTGTTTGAGTTATGAAGAGAGGCTCGGCACTTCGTTTAAGCAACACAACCAAGCGTTGAAATGGTGGCGCCACCTGAATGAAGACCCAACTGCCCCGTTCGAGTCAGAAGCCAAGTGGTTTGA
>CAUYUJ010016064.1:226077-297405 GCA_963575745.1 Prorocentrum cordatum | reverse complement strand
GTCGACCTCCTCCTCCTCCTGCTCCTCCTCCTCCTCCTCCTCCCCCCCCTTCTCATCGTTCTCCTTCTCCTCCCCCTCCCCCTTACCAAGACATACACAGGCGGATTGCAATCCCACCGGCCATCTGGGCGGAAGTGGTTAAGAGAGCCCGTTCTATTCCACCCCCGTCTTCCCCCTCCGGGGAGGGGTTTACCACTACCCCGTCCCCCAATCGATTGGGGGGCAACCCAAAACCATACTGACACCATGTCGGCCCGCCGCCACAATCCCTGTCAAACAGCAATACAAACCGCACTCCTGTAGCAGTAGCAGGGACAGTAGATGTTTTTCCCTCGAGCCAAGGTGTCACAACGGTCGGACACACGCTCAGCATCCCAAAGCAAAACCTATCGGACGAAATATGCTAGCCTGCTTCACAGGTCAGACTTTCTCCTAGGCTTTGCACCCCCAAGCCGCTCGGTCCCTGTGACCAGCGGGAAGCAGTCTGACCCTGGATCGACTGCAGGTGCTCAAACGAGAGAAACAGAGAAAAACATGAATGGCGGAAAAACGGAGTGCACAGGATATTATAGGAATACAGAAACGTAGAACCGGGAAGGAGGAGAAGGGAGACCACCACCACTACCACCACCAACCCGGACCTGGAAGTCCTTCCACGAAATCATGATCTCGTCCAGAGTCTTCCGAGAGGCAGCCTGAGTGCGACTCTTGAGCTCCGGCTGAGCACGACGGCGTTCCACCTCGGCGCCCTCGTCCACCAGCACGAGACGGCCACTTATCATTAAATCGAAGAGCGCCGCGTTGCCCTTGGATATGTCATCCTTGGTCAGCTGATCTACGGGCATCCTACCGTGCGGAATCCAGCGGGCAGCTCCAGAGGCCCTCTCGAGGGCCTCGCAGATGATGGCCAGGTTAATGGCCGTGCGACGGTCTCGTGCGGACGCGTTGCCCTCCTAGATCATCGTATCATAAATAGACTTCGCATCGACAACATGTACTTGTCGTTCTCTGGATCCTAACTGGCAGTCGGAACGAAGCACCGTAGTAAAGGAGCCTGCGCATCGGAAGTGGTCCTGGACATTCACGTCCTGGAACATGACATCGCGGTACAAGATCTGTAGAGATTCTACCTCCGCGATGGCGGCGGACAGAGCCTGCGTCTCTCCTGCTAGTGTGGACGGCACTTTCCGTCTCAGTTTCGAGCTGCGCCAGCCGAGGAGTGAAGCCTTCACGGATCGGTTCTCCATGATGTCACGATCAGCGGCCAGGACCATCCACGCTCGCTGTGTCGGGTCCTCTGGCAGTCCTCGGTCGTCGAGCATCATCGAAAGCTCCGACCCCGCCAGCGTCTGAGAACGATATGAAGGCCATGCGCTTCGGGTCTAGCTTCCACACTATGAGTCCTCGCGACGCTGTGGCTCGCAAGTGTCGCACGAGCCGATTTGCTAGAGCCACATCCCTGGTCGTGGGCGCCTTCAACCTGCTTGCCAAAATGATCGCCACTCCGGCCGCCTCGGGCCGACATTCTCGACCCACCCAGTTAAACTTGTAAACCAGGGAACGCAGGTCCCGGGACTCGCTCTGGTCCAGGGGACTACTTTTGGTAGATAGCCTTCCGCGGGCCATCGTGGGAGGCTTCACCTCCTCTAAGATGTACTTCTCTTGGTCCAGGGTGGCCCGGTTGGGCCCGATAGTAACTCTTCTGCCCGCGAAGTCAACAGGTCCGCTGTGGCAGTCTCGGTACTTCCCAAACTTAAATATTCCAAAAGCTTTCGGAGCCAGGTCCGGGTGTCCGGGGAGCTGCTGCCCAGGAAAAAAGTCGCCAACCTCCAGGAGGACCACGTTGAGGATCTGCCCCTGGGGGCCGTACCGTACCCACCAGCATGGCTCAAGGAGAAACTCATTGAAACCGTGCTGGGCCAAGAACTTGATGACTGTTTTCCTCCAGGCGACCGGGGCATCGTCAACTCCGTAGACGCTGACACGCAGCAGGATCAGGGAGCCCTTGGGGAGCTCGATGCCTTCACAGGGTTCCACGTACACCAGTCCTTGTGAGCGAGACATGGGGTCTGATTGGCAGAACGCGTTCTTAACATCTGCTATGTCGGCCAGAAGCGACAGATTCATGAGGACCTGGGTGAACGTCATGATACTGGACGTTTGCGGAGCGGGGGCACACACCTGCAGCGAGCCCGAGTCCGGGTCTCGGTGCCCGCGCACGCGCCATCTCGATTTGGCCTGGGGCTCTGATCCGGTGCCTTCGACAGGCTTCCAACGACGGACCATAAGGCTCGTGATGATGCGATCGGCCTGGGACTTCCTTACCGCTTCCGCCTGCGCGGGAGGGATGATGTCGACAGGTCCAGTACCCGTCATGGCCTCCCACTCCTTCCGGTCCGAGAGCGTGAACATTGATCTCTCGGCCGGGCTCAGGTTCTTCAAACTGACCTCTCCACCGCGGCTGGCTGCCAAAACCCACTCACTCGAGTCAACCAGCCCAGTCCACTCACTCACTGGCCAGGCCCGAATTCCGTCCTCCTCCACCCCACCGCCACCACCAGGAGAGGGGGGGGGGGAGGGGAAAGGAAAAAGTCCTCTCGGGCCTCCTCGTGGACCTCTCGGGGAGAGCGGCTCCGCTGGCGCGGCCGCCTCTCCTCGATCCGCCTGACGAGGTCTCCCGCCGTCGGCCGGTCCTCGGAGCCGGTCGTGATGGGCCCGCGCTCGGCGGTGGACGCAGGTCCGGAGGGTTGGGGGGCCTCGGAAGGGGTCAAGGACGAAGGACCAGGAAGGGAGGAGGAAGTCGCAGCGGGAGGAGGAAAAGGGGACGACGAGGAGCCCCCTCCAGGCATGTCCTCGACCCTCGGCCGCTTGACCTCTGGAGGACCTGATGCCGCCCTCTCTTGCGCGCCGATGGCTGCCGCTTGCCTGGCTCTAAGGATGCATCCCGGGACGTCTCCCGGCTGCTCTAACCTGACTCGTGGGCGAACGGGCGGCGGGCTGTCAGGGCGCCTCTCCACCCCGGGGGGAGGTGAGGGACGAGTAGAAGAGGGCAGAGGGAGGGAAGAGGGAGGAGAGGGAGGATCAATGGGCACCCGAGGGTCTTGTTCTGGGGATTCGTCGCCCTCAGAGACCTGCCTAGACAGCTCTGGTGTCGGCCTGGGCCCGCTCCCTGATCCACTCTCGGGGTCCTCCGCGATGGAGGGCAGTCTGGTTCTCTCGCTGCCAGCCCGCGCCTCGATCGAGCCCGCGTCCGAAACTGGGGGAGGGGGGCGCCCGAGACGGCTCGCGTCGGCGGGCCTGGCCGGGCCACCTTCCGCCGGTCCCACCACCGAGGGAGGAGAGGGAGGAGACGGCGGAGCTTCCGCGGGCTCCCGCGGGTCTGGGCCTGGGCCCGGCAGCCCGGGGGCGGTGTCCTTCCCCGGCTGCAAGGGCTCGTCCCACGCGTCGTCGGGCGGGGGGCCCTCGCGTTGGACGTCGACGGCCGATGCCCGCCTGGTGTGAGCGCGTCGCAGGAGCTCCTGCCACTGTGGACTGTGGGCGAGCTGGATGCCGCACTCCTCCTCCGGGCTCGCCAGACGCACCTGCTCGAGGGAACGCTTCCACAGTCGGGCGCGCATGGCTACCCACACGGCGCCCTGCTCGCAGAGAACCACCACGCCTGGACCCGATCCGCCCCGCCTGCGACCGAGAGCGCCCGCTCTCGAGGAGGTCCTGCTCAGGTGCCTCCACGCGAACACCCACTGGCCGGGGGCGTGCTCCCTGAGCCCCGGGGTCCTGGCACCCGAGGCGCGGCTTATCTTCTCGCGGGCGTTGACCTCCAGGGCCATTCTCCTGGCTGTCGCTCGCACTTCCTGGGCCCTGGAGAACTCGGCCCCCGCTGGGTCCTGTTCGGGGGCCGGCCTAATCATGTCTTGCCATCCTGGAACCGCTCTGGCGTCATCCGACAGGATGTCGCGGGGGAGACGTGGGTTTTGACCGAAGACAAGTTGCAAAGGACTGACCCCCCCCTGTGCCAGAATCTATTCTTATGGGCGACCAGAGCTCTCCTAGGTTGCCGGGGATGGGGGCGCCCGCCTCCAGCCCTGATTTCACGCGATCCTTTATCCATCCTCCGTGTCGTTCCACGCGGCCGTTCTGCCATGGGCTGTCAGCATCGCACACATGGTGCAAGATGCCCCGCTGCTCGGCCCCCCGGGCAAACCGTTCGCTAAACTCGGAGCCGCCGTCTGACACCAGGAAATCGGGCGCGCCGAACGGACGGATCCAGCAGGCAACGAAGGAGCTGCAGACCGTAGCGGCCCTGGCATTTTCCAACCTGGTACAAACTTGCAGGTTGGACCCGTGATCGACTACGTTGAGGAACGGGTGCGTCACCGCAGCATACTCGAGATAGAAAAGGTCGATCCCAACTATATGGTTGAATCTGAAGGTGCGAGGAAGGGCCGCCCGACGATGGTTCCCGGCTCGACCCTTCTCTTCGCACTCTGAGCGCCGGAACTTGTTGCGGGCCCATCTGACCAGCTGGCGCTTGACCCCCCCCGGCCCGTAACACTCTACAGAACTTGCGCGAGTCCGGGTGGCCCATGTTTACTGGTAACTTGTAGACGAATCGTTGTTCTTCTTCCTTGGGTTCAGGGTCGATCGCTTCTTCTTCTCCGGGCCTCTTGCGGGTTTGTCGGGTCTCGGGCGCGTCTCCACTGTCTTCCGACTCGGCTTCCGCCTCCTTCACCTCTCTAGGGGGAGAGTCGACTCCTTCCGCCGCTTTCCCCCAGGAGGTTCACCTCGGTCAGCTCGGCCCACGTGGGTCTGTCCTTCCTTGAACCCCCGCCCCAGTGTTCTGTCACCGCTCTCGCCACTCGTTTCGCGAACCGGGGGGGGTAACGGGCGGCCCGAGACGTCTGCCGGCGGCCCTCGAGGACGGCGCGGCGATGTCCGCCAGTAGGTGGCCGTCTAGTACTCTCTCAATCCCCGGATGGTTCGTGAGTATTCCCGTGGGCTTCTTGTTTAGCCCCCGCGAGTCGACTTGGAGCCCGAAGCAGCACGCGTCGACCCTCAGCTTCTTGACCCCTGGGAGAGACGCTATGAGCGAGACCGCCTGAGTGCTCCACGAGCTTGCATACAGCGGATGCTCGAACGCGAAATATCGACCCCCATCATGCGGGTATTGTGCGATCTCCATACAGAGGATAAGATCGCGCAGTCCGCTCCTCAATTCAAGATTCCACGCTTGTGGGTCACGTCGGTATCGGTTGAGTCGGTTGATGGCCGAGAACACCTTACACTCCGAGCAGAGCCAGATGGTCTCCGGTTGCTCCTGCTCGATCTGACGCCAGAGATCCCTCGCGTGATCCGGCCGTGACGAGCCCCATCCCAGAAGCCTGTCGCAACTGGGTCGCCCCCCCAGAGTCCCTCCTCGGCGTTTAACCTCTGGCGCCATCCGAGGAGGGGAGAGAGAAGATCTCCATAAATGAAGTCCTGGCCCGATGTCTTGTGCGCACGGCGTAACCGGCCCTGCTCGAAGCTGCGCCTGCACCGAGGGCTCCGTCAGCTGTCGCCTCGCCGAGAGCGCTCCTAGCAAGGGCCTCCATGGCTGCCGAGACAGCCTTGGGGCAAGACACCTCTCTGTCGTCGTTGTACATGTCGCCGTCTAACCAGAAAGCTTCGGGCAGAGCATCTCTCGAGGGGTTCGAGACCTCGGCCGGGGGACCGGGCAAGCCAACATAATAACAGGCCTCAAGAGTGCACTGAGAAAAAGGGGGGAGAGAGTTGGGGACGGGGACAGAGGTAGCGGGAGAGCAGGGATAGGAGAGACACCCTGTTTCATTATCCCCGGCCTGGTGACAGCTGCAGGCCGAGAAACTGGCCGCCAAACGCGGCACAGGAGTCGAGAGCTCGATCACTGAGCTGCTCAGTGAGGTCGGGGAGCTCACACCAGCTCCCATCCTGGCGTCGTTGCGGCGCTGGTCGCGCCTCTTCCACCCCGGCCCCCATCGGGCTGCGCGTCTGGAGGAGGGTTGTTCGGAGGCGGAGGTTCTGGAACGCTGCCGCTGCTGGCTGCCGCCGCGGCTGCCGCCGTTGCCGCGGGGTCCGGCATGGCCCCGACAGCTGCCGTCAGCGCTCCGACAGCCGTACCCATCTGCACCATCATGTACGTCAGCTGGTCCACGCTCTGCTGCAAGGTCGCCATGCTGGTAACCACCGTGTCGACACCCGTCTGCACGAAATCGATGCTCTCGCCGAGCTCCTCTAGGGGCCCCAGGATCCTCTGGATCCTCACCACCCCCTGATGGATCTGCATCATCCCCTCCTCGACCTGGCCCGGGGCTTTCTGGGCTGCCTGGGCGTGCGCCGTCATGGTGTCGAGGACCTCCTGCACGTTCGCGAGGGCTCGGATGCCTTCGGGGATGGATGCCAGTTGCCACTGGAGGCCCTGCAGTAGTCCCCCGAGATGATTCACGGTGTTCAACGCGGCCGCTCCCGAGGTGAACCCTTCGTTCTCCTGTAAGATCTCGACTGCCTTCTGCGCTGATGCCGCTGCCGTCCGAGCGGCCTGGGCAGCCGACTGCTCGGGCCTCTCGGCAGGGTCGTTGTGTCCGAGGGCCCCCCGGGGAATCCACGCGAGCCTCGTGCCGCAGCGCGTGCACTTGGATCCGCTGCCGTGCTGGTTCCCATAGTAGCGAATGTAGTGCTGAGGGTGTCCGCACCTGACCTCGTCTCCGATCGTGGCCCCCGCCTGCGCCCCCTGGTCGGTCGCCCGCGGCGTCGCGGGAGGCGTCACTGGAGGGGGCTTGGCTGGCACCGGCCCATTCGGCGTCATGACCATAGGGATGGGTGTGTACTGAAAATGGCCCGGCAGTTGGCCGGTGCGTGGGTCTGGCTTCGGGGGCGGCTTTTGGCGCCCCGCCCCGAACCACCCGGTCCTGCGTGGGGACGTCGTCGCCGTCGGTCCTGTCGCGGCTGCGGCTGCTGCCGCGCTGCCACCTGCCCCGCGAGCGGGGCTGGTAGTCCCAAGGCCGTCGGCGGCCCCCGTCTGCATGACCGCGTCGGCTGAGGGATAGCCTCCCGAAGTAGCCCCCGCTGCACCTCCTGCTGGGACTGCGGGAGGCGACGTGCCCGCGACCTCCGCAGGCGTCGCCGCGTCCGTCATGGCCGTGGTGCCCGCGACGTTCTGGGGCTGGAGCTCCTGCAGCACGGCCTGGCGCTGCCTCTCGAGCTCCAATTGCGCGGCCTCCCAGGCCGCTGGCTTCTTCTTCCCGCCCTGCACCGGCGTGGAGCTGAGCGCTCCCAGCTCTCTGTGTCAGCATCGCTGGGATGCTGATCTGTGCGAAAATACGGAGGGTTGGAGACTGAATAGCCTTGCCTATAGCTCGAGCCCAAAGTGGTTACGGGAGACGGAATCAATGCCTCGGATCGCCCCGGGGGCCCCAGTCTGCGCGCCGTCCTGGTTGTCGCCTTAGCTTCTCCGGTTGATTCGAAGCCCCCCGCACCGCTCGCTGGGCGCTAACTGAGCTCGCGACAGGATGATCCCGGTAATCCCGAAAAACAGGAACTCCAGGGCCCCGATGAGAGACCCGCCGAACTGCCCCCTCACAACCGTCATCGTGCTGACTATGATGGCGATGAGGAAGGGGAGGGGGACAAGGAGGGTGTAGTATCGAACTTCTTCGGAGGCCAGCATCTCCGGAGGGGACCTGTTGCCACGGGTGAACGAATTCTTGCTCAATAAGTCGTACTTGCACAGGGCGGTGTCTGGGATCTCATCTCTAGAGGCATGGGAAGCGGCCCGACGACTTCGGCCATCCTGTGCCCCGAGCCCAGACGTGTCAGTGGGATCACCGCCCTGAGAAATCCCGAGCACATGGCGCTCTCTGGCAGGTCAATGACGCACTCTAGAACATCAAAAAGATTAACGCTTAATATGTGCGGAATTGTCATCCGCCAGCACTGTAGTCTCGATGGTGCCAAGCGAGCCTCCTAGACAAATCGGGAAAATAATTGCGCCAATGACCTTGGCGGCGCCTCCCACGCCGTGCGCCGCCCGAGGTCGCTGGGCATGCCTCGGGATGGCCTCGAAGCACATGCCGATGGCGGCCAGTGCCTTGGACTCCCTACTCAGGGAGGGGAGCCCGACGAGGTCGCTGCCGGCCCCCGGGTCGACGAGGGCCTTGGTCGCGGCCCCTGCGAGGAACACCTGCGCCTCGGTCCTGCCACCGAGCATCTCGATGCTCACCTCCATCAGGCTGTCGAGCAGGTCGCCGGACAAGGGCTGGCCCGGGCCCACCTCGCATCCGACGAAGGTGTAGGCCGAGAGGTGCCTCTTCTGATCTCGCTGCTGAAACCGCGGGCTGTCCTTCTCAGGGCACTCGCGATGCCGCAGCGAGTGACTTTCATCAGCTGCTCCGGCGAGGGCCGAGGCCTCCTGCCACCGCGGCCGCCTCCGCGCCCTCGTTCTCCTCGACCGCGGCCGCCACTGCGGCCGTCACCCCGTGGAGGTCGAGGCTGGGAGGGGGGCGGAGCGCTTCCGCTGGAGCGCGGCCGTCCGAAGTAGCCTCGGTCGTTCTTAGCCGCCCGCTTCAAATCCTTGTTCTGCTTCCACGTCCTCTTGTTGAACTTGGACTCCAGCGCCGCCAGCACCTCCTGGGCCTGCTCCTCATCGATGTCGAGGCCGTCGATCTCTGCCAGGATGGCTGCCTCGTCCTCGCCGTCATCGTACGAGTTCTCCTCGTCCTCGCCCTGGTCGTAGTCATCCTCATATTCGTCCGAGTTGGCACCTACCTCCGACTGACCGACCGGGTATGAGGAGAGAGGAGGGGGAGGTCCTGAGGCGGCGCCCGGCCCTTCGGCCTCGGCGCCTGCAAGCATGGAGCCCGACCTACCGCCGGGCAGCATGCGCTCAGTGCCAGAAACGTCCATCTGACGCAGTGCCCAGCTGACACTGTCGAAATCAAGTCGGCCTAGTGTGAGGAGTGCGCAGGTTCTGCAGACCCTGCGCTGAGAGGTTGGATCCTTCTTCTAGCAGAAACCCCTTGATCTTCGATGAGAGGACCAGGTCGTGAGCCTCTGCTTCCTGGAACTGAGACTCCCGCCTGGCCACGAACTGGGTCAGTGATTATTTCGCCTCACGCGCTGCCTCGTAGAGAGCCTTCCTGCCGCTCCTGCGAAGGTCGTCGCCCTCGCGCTCACCCATCATCATGTCCATTTTGCGAAGCACTGCGTCGATCCAGTCGTCGCTCGTCACGGTCTTCTCGGGCAAGTCGTCGAAGTGTGCCTGCGTACTCCACTCAAAGAGCCGCAGGAACTTCTCGATGCGTCTCCAGACTGGCACGTCGGTGTTCGTGTTCCAACGTCGCAGCGCCTTGCGCCACTGGCGGTAGTGGGTCCACCCAGGCCACTGTGGCGGGTCCGAATAGTCGCCCTTGACCCCACTGCCGCCGTACCAGCCTCCCGACGACCAGGACTGCCAGTTCTGCTTGCCGTCCGTCCTCCAGTCGCCGTCGTGGCCGGTCTGCCAGCTGCTGTCACCTTTCACGTAGTCCTTCCACTTGTCGTTGTCCGGCTGTCCTCCGCCGGACTTGTGCTCCCAGGGGCCCCTGCTGGTCTGACTGGCATCTGCTGCTGCTGCTGCTGATCCGTCGCGCCAGCCTCGCCAGGGGTCCCATTCCTGGGCCTGCTCACCGTCTCGACCCCCTGTAGCCGTCGTGGTCGCTCCCGTTGTCGTCGCCGCCGCCTCGCCAGCCGCTGCCTCGGCAGTCGCCGGGTCGGCCGTTCCCGCCGCTGGCGTCGGGATCGGCGTCGACATCGTGCCCAGAGTCTCCCTCACGACTCCGGCCAGGAGCTCCCTCGGCTGCTGGGCTGAGAGGGTCACTGGCGGCGGCTCTGCCGGTGCCGCGCCTGAGAGGTCGGTGAACGCTGCAATATCTTTCGCCTTGGGTGGATCTTCCTCCGCGGGCATCTCCGCGATCCGCGCCGCACGTCGGCGCGAGCCTGGGACAGGCCGGGGGTACGCGAGCTGCGAGCGGACTGGGCCTACTGAGGCCGCCCTTCGCCGCCCATGGCCGCCGGGCCGCACCAGGCTCCGCTATCAACTGTAGCAGCAGCAGAGACAGTATATGTTTTTCCCTTGAGCTAAAGTGTCACAGCGGTCGGACACATGCTCAGAGAATCCCAAAGCAAAACCTATCTGACGAAATATGCTAGCCTGCTTCACTCTGCCTCCACATTTGGAGCATGCGCGGCCGACCCGATGCGCCCCCCTTCCCCCCCACCACCACCCCTGCAACAAAAACAATGCAAATTACACTCTGGGGCCAAATCTTGAGTCATGTTCGTGAGGCCCGCGAGCACTTTGAATTGTGTTTGAAAAAGACGGCGGGGGTGTCAGCATATTCCCTGCCGTGCACAGGGCTACCATCCCTGACAAAAAACAATGTGGCATGCACCTCGCGGCTAAATCTGGACCATGCGCGGCCATCCCGCGATCACTGTCAAGTGATTTTTGACAGGGACGGCGGGGGTGGTGGCGCGTGGCCTGCTGTGCGCAGGCCCACCAGACACAATGTTGGGCATCGGTGTTCGACAAGGGTGGCGGGGGCCGCCATGCTTCCCGATGTGTGCTGTCACGTGCGCAGGCGCACCTGACGCACTCTGCGCGTGCCCCGAACGCGGGGCACCTGGCGCGGCTGGAGTGTGCGGCACACATGGCGCACTCGGAACACGTGGCGCATCTGGCGCACCGGGCGTGTCTGGCACGCTCGGGCCCGAGGGTTGCCTGGCGCGCGTGACGCCACTGGCGCGCGTGGCGCCCATGGCACGCGTGGCGCATCTCGCCCAAGCGTCGCGCACCTGGGGCCGGCTTTGGTTTCCAGTAGCTGTCCATCCGAAGACGGCCGCTGAACATGCTCAGGCTCGGGTGTTACGTATGTGTATGGAGGGCGGGTGGGAGTGAGCTAGACGGCTTGCGGGCGGGTGGGTCGCTTGACCCCTCCCCATACCCCCTACCCCTGGGCCTGGCGCGGGTGGTTGGAGCGTCTGTGTTGGCTTAAGATGGCGCCAAGACAGCCCAAGAGCACTCAAGATGACCTCCAAGATCGCCAAATATAGCCCTCGGTGACTCAAGATAACTCTTAATAAGCCTACACGAGGCTACAAGACCGCCCCAAGACGGTCCCAAGTGGTCACAGAGCCTCCCAAGAAAGCCTCCGAGAGGCTCACATCCTTCAAAAACCTTAGGAACAGCAATGTGTGTTGCCTTCTCGCCTTTTCGGCATCAATGACCTCTTGCCCCAGAGACGCCCAAGACGGGCCCAAGACGGGCCCAAGAGCGCTCAAGAGCGGCCCAAGTGCAGCCCCAAGGGACGACTTTTCGGGTTCCGAAGGGGGGCCCAATTGTCACCGCGCTCCGTTTTGAGCCGTGGCCGCCAAGATGGTCCCAAGAGACCTCCCCCTCCCCCCCAAAGAGCCCCACGAGGGCCCCCCCAAACCCCCCAAAGAGCCCCAAGGGTGCCATAAGAGGCACCACGAGGACACCAAAAGGGTCCAGAGATCTCCTGCTCCGCCTCGTCCTCCTCCCACTGCCCCCCGAAGAATGTATAACAGAAAGTCGGCTAGAGGTGGGCGGAAGAGGAGGAGATATGCGAGAGCAGGAGGAGACACGCCTGAAAGTCACGACCGTCGGCATGCGTCGCAACATGTGCTGTTTTGGGATGGGCTGGTGGGGATACGCGAAGCAATAACAATTTGGTGTAGTGGGTCTCTTGTCTGAACAACACACATGTGTTTTCAACATTCGCAATCATGAAGTCGGTGGATGGGAGCTCCTTTTCAGAACGGGGCTCTTGTTTGATATTTACTGCCTTGGGCTTCAAGATGGAATGTTCAAAATTGTGCGACGGTGACGCAGATGGAGAGCGGGTCATTTCGAAAACGGGGGCGGCTCTCGGTTGAGATCGCCCCAGAATCTCTGATAATCCGCCATCGTTGTGTAGGCACCGAGCGGAGTGCACCTAGCTCTGTTCGAGCTCTCTGCTAGACTACATTGTAAGCTCTCCCCGGAACCCCGAGTCATGTGCGCTCTTGGGCGCTGCCAGGCGCTCTCGCGCGCTCATGGCATTACCGGCGTGATTTTGTTCAGCGACCCAGGGAGCGTGGCTGGGAGTTCGCAGTCGACCTGCATAGCAAGGACGATTGACTTTCCAAGGTCAGCCCTGCATCCCTCCCCTTCGGCCCATCCTTGGCCGCCTTCGCCGGCCGCGCCCCGCTCGCAAAAAATCCGCATGGCTGTCCAAGGCTCTTGCATCCTTTTCGCGCGTCCTTCTTATACGGGTTGACAGTACAGTCAAAAACCCTAATAATGACGCGCGGTAAGGACGCAAGACCCTTGGAAGCCGAAGTTGGGTGTTTTGGGGCGGCGGACGACGAAAACCCCAAGGACGCAAGAGCAAGGAAGAGCAAGGACGCAAGGGTACCCTGAGCAAAGTCGCGCGTCCTTATTAGGGTTTTTGACTGTAGACCTCGAGCGTGCTCCCACTGCTGTCTTGAAGGAGCCCGCGCCGGGGCTCGCCCAGGGGCCCCTTGGGCCGTCTTGGAGGCTCCTGGGGCTGGCCCTGGAGGCCCTCCTCCTCCTCCTCCTCCTCCTCCTCCTCCTCCTCCTCCTCCTCCTCCTCCTCCTCCTCCCCCTCCTCCTCCTCCTCCCTCCTCCCTCCTCCCTCCATAGAATCAAGGCAGGTCCTTGCAGTGAACCCGTACAATAAGCGCGATACGTGGCGTCGATCGGACGTCCATCTCCCGTGCACTTGTCGGTGTCGTGCGTGTTTTTCTTTTTTGCTCGATGGTCCAGGATGATCCTTTATGGTCATCGCCGAGAGAATATGCACACGTCCGAGCGATGCCAAGGATAGGATGCAAGGGCCGTGGAAGGTCATGTCGACACTTTGCGAGCGTGGCGCGGCCACCGAAAGTGGCCAGGGAATGACCGAGGAGGCAAGGATGCAAGGATGCCCTTGGGAAGGTTGCCCATCCTTACTATGCTGGTTGACTGCACACGGCTGTCGTATGCTCGACGTTCTGACTGCAGGGCGCCCAACATGGCCCCAGAGGCTCTTCCTATCGCCGCCAGACGGCCACCAAGGCGCCCAAAGAGGGGGACCCCGAAGTGACCTCTGGAGCCCTTTCCCCAAACGAGGGCCGCCGAGACCGCCAGCAGGCCCGCAAGAGACACCCAGGAGGCTCCTAAAGACCCCCCAAAAAAACCCAAGAGGCCCCGGAGTATCTCCAACAAACTTCCAAGAGCTGGGCACGCTGGGGTGTGCTAGAATAGTGCCAAGTGCTGTCTGGTAGGGTGTCTGTCATCTATGGCTCTCTCTCTCTCTCTCTCTCGCCACGCGGCGCCGCATGCATCGCCTCTCTCTCTCTCTTTCTCTCTCTCTCAGTCTCTCTCTCTCTCTCTCTCTCTCGCTTTCTCCCTCTCGCGGCCACAAGCCATCGCGAAAAACAACAACATTGCACTTCCGGAGCCACACTGATCAATGAAATGCGATGCTTCCGCGACCCAAGCTTCAACGACGGGCCAGGCAAACAACCAAACCAACCAAGATGACCCAAGATGCCTCGAAGTCGGGCCAAAATAGCCCCCAACGGCGGTCGAATCTTGCCTAAAGGCGGCCCAAGATACCTCCAAGAGGGCCCAGAAGAGCCCAACGAGGGCCCAGAAAAGCCCGAAACAGTAATTCCCCGTGGGTGTTTGAATGAGTTTCGCAGTATCGCCTTTTCGAGATTCCATCAGCACAAGACGGTGCAGGAAACCGATGGCCCGAAGACGGCCCAAGAGACCCCCACGAGGAACAAAAGATGGCCCAAACGGACCCCACGAGGGCCCAAGAGGCATCCGAGGCGACCCCACGACGGCCAAAGAGGGCCTTCCGTGGAACCCAAGACGGACTTCGACTGCCCAAGACGGCGGCAAGACGGCCCCACGATAGTCCCCAGGCACCCACCATACGGCCAACAGGTCCCCAAGACGGCCCAATATAACTCCAAGACTGCCTAAAAGGGCCTCAAACGGCCCAAGAGGGCCGCCAAGGACCCCGAAGACTGTCCCACAGGAGACAAAAACAGCCGCAAGACGGCCCAAACGAGTTCAATGAGAGCTCCTGAAGTAGTGAAGACGGATGGTGTCACATGCGACGGTCTGCCTCTTCCTTGTTTTCCTCCTGCTGCTGTTCCTCCTCCTCCACCTCATCCTTCACATCATCAGCCTCATCAACCTTACTATCATCCTCACCTTACGTCTCCTCCTCATCATCACTACCAACACTATCATACCCATAACCATCACCATAACCATCACCACCGCAATCACCATCAATATCGTTATCGCCATCGTTATCAGCATCACCATCCTCATCATCAGTATCATCATCAGCAGCAACACCACCACCATCACCACCATCAATATCACCATCAGCATTATCATCATGAGCATCAACATCAACATCAGCATCAGCATCATCATAACCATCACCAACACCAACACCATCGCCATCACCATCACGGTCACCACCATCACCAGCATCATGAGCATCAGCATCATGATCATCAGCAGCAGCATCATCACCAGCATCACCATCGTCGCCAGCATCACCATCACCATCATCGTCAGCCGCATCAGCAGCAGCACCATCCTTAGCACCAGCGGCACGGTGGCGGGACTTGCCGCAGGCAGCTGGATAGGCGTCCGAGAGGCCTCCCGAGAGGCTGCTCGAGGCCGCTCGAACCACGGCCCAACTCTCAAGCAGGGGGGCCTTTTTTGCCTGATCGCCAGGCCCTTGGGGCCCTCGCCGAGCAATTGGGGGCACGCCCCGCGCAGTGACAGAGAATGGCTGCAGGGTCTCGCTCCTACCATCCTCCCTCCCTATCCCCCCCCCTCCCAACCCCCTTCTCCCTCCCTTACCCTCACCCCCCTTTCCCCTCCTCCTCCCCCGCCCATCATCGTCCTCATCCGGCTCCTCCTTCTGATGCCGTCGTCCCTCCTCCCTCCTCCCTCCTCCCTCCTCCCTCCGCCCTCCTCCTCCTCCTCCTCCTCCTCCTCCTCGTCATCACCATCACCATCACCATCACCATCACCATCACCATCACCACCATCACCATCACCATCACCATCACCATCACCATCACCATCACCATCACCATCACCATCACCATCACCATCACCATCACCATCACCATCATCATCATCATCATCATCATCATCATCATCATCATCATCATCATCATCATCATCATCATCATCATCATCATCATCATCATCATCATCATTATCATAATGCTCTCCCTCGTCCTCCTCGTCCTCCTCGTCCTCCTCACACCTCCTCCCTCCCCCCACCCTAGTTCTCTCCTTGCTCTCGCATCCCTCCTCATACCTCCATCTCCCTCCTCTCCCATCCTGTCCTCCCCTCCTCGCCCTTCCCCATCCCCCCACCACCAGCATCCTCATCCTGCCACCCTTCACCGCTCCCAACTCCCTCGTCTCTCTAGACCTCCTCCCTGTACCCCCCTCCTGTCCTCCGCACTCTCCCCCCTCATTCGCGCCCCTCGTCCCGCCTTCAATCCGTCGCCGTCGTCGTCGCCGCCGCAACCCGCCGGCGTTGCCGTGGAAGCCAAAAGACATCGATACATCTGCTCCCCACGCCCCTTCCGGCGCGCTGTCCGACCAGGATTTCGAGCGAGCGACATCCAGCCGTGGCGATGAGGCCCCCCCAGAGGCCCCCAAAAAGGCGAGAACGAGGCAAGGGCAGCAGTACCCGCCCCTCATCCTTTTCATCCGGCTCCTCCTTCTTACGCCGTTCTCCCTCCTCGCTCCTCCCTCCTCCTCCTCCTCCTCCTGCTCCTCCTCCACCTCCTCCTCCTCCTCCTCCTCCTCCTCTTCCTCGTCCTCCTCCTCCGCCTCGTTCACCTCGCCCTCCTCGCCGCCCTCTGTCGGCCTTCCTCGCCCGCCGCCGCCGTCCGCGCCGCCGCCGCGCCCGCAGGCCGCCGCGGTCGCCGTCGGCGCCGCCCGAGGGCCCGCCGGAGAGGCCGCCGAAGGCCTTCGGCGGCCCGGCGCCGAGGCGGCCGCCGCCAGGCCGCCGGAGGCCACGGCCATGCTCTGCGCGCCGGGGGGGGGAGCGGACCGCCGCGCCGCCGCCGCGGAGGAGCGGGGCGTGAGCGGCTCGGGCGCGGCCACCTGCGGGCGGCGGCCAGGTCGCCGCCGGCGCCGCCGCCGTCGTCGGCGTCGTCGTCGCGGTCGTCGCCGTCGTCGCCCTCGCCGCCGCCGCCGCCGTCGCCGTCGTCGTCGTGGTCGTCGTCGTCGTCTTGTTCGTCGTCGTCGTCGTTATCGCTGTCGTCGTCGTGGTCGCCATCGTCGTCGTCGTCGTCGTGGTCGCAATTTCGCGCGACTCAGGTTTCGTCGTTCTGGCTCGGGACACCCTTCCTGTTTGTGTAAACGCGCCAGGACTGAAATTCTGCAACACGCCAGCCGAGCAGTCCGCGGCTCTTTTTAGTAATCGGTTGTGCTGGGATATGTGTTGATGCGTTGGTTCCTATGTTGGTCATATGTTGGTGGTTTGGGGAACAGCTGATGCGAATGTATTGGTGTTTGATATTCTTTGGCTATAATTAGGTTACGTTTGCTTGATATTGAAACACATGGTTTTGTATACTTCCAGGTATGTGCATTCTACGCGTGAACTTATTGTGGCCCACCGCCTCCGAAAAATGGCAGCCGTCAAACCGCACCGGATTGACAATCACACCCCGACAAACAACAGCGGCGAGACAACATATGGGCCAGCGGAATGAGCGAAGCGATTCAATTCCATGTGATTGTGAGTACGTATGCTACACTGTTTAGTTACACGGTTGGTGCCGACGTGCGCGCACCGTGCAATACCTTATGCGCTTCCATCACGATGCGTTGCATGATCCTCGTCCTCGCTGCTGCTGCTCGTCATCACATTCGTGTTCCCACCTCTCCTCGCTGCTGCTGCTGCTCCTCCTCCCCATCCCTCGTATTTGGGGGCCCAGGACACACAACTAAATACACACAAATAGACAGATGCCCCCATATGTTCCCATATTCTCTGGGCTCTTGTCTTCCCCCCCACTTCCCACATGTTCCCATATTGTCTGGGGGATCGACGATGCATTGTGTATGTGTGCTCTTTTCCCTCCTGAGTATTATTCCATCCCCTGCCGAGGGCCAGTGGCTGCAAGTCGCTGGCCCTGCCACGCGGCCGCAGACTTCGCGCGACGTCGGGGCGCCGCGCAGGCCTCGCGCGACATGCGCGGATCCTTCGTATTCCATCCCCTGCCGAGGGCCAGTGGCTGCAAGTCGCTGGCCCTGCCACGCGGCCGCAGACTTCGCGCGACGTCAGGGCGCCGCGCGGGCCCTTCGCGCGACCGTGCGCGCGGATCGGCGCGCGGCACACCTACAGAGGTTGGCGGCGCGCAGAGGGGGGGTAGGGGGAGGGGGGGAAGGCTTCTTAGAAGCACCCTGCTTCTTAGAAGGCCTCGGCCTTACGTCTGTAGAGAAGGCCCGCGCCTTCTAAGAGGCAGGGGTGCCTCTAAGAAGCCTTCCCCCCTCTCCCTACCCCCCCTCTGCGCGTTGCCGAAAAGGCGCACAAGCACCTGCTAACCCTCAACACGTCGTCGCAGTTGTCGTGAAAACGGAGAACTGACTGGGAGACCAAAAAGTTTGGACGCCCGAAATGGGCACGGAAAGAATGGGTACAATGCCCAACAACAAATGTTGTCCCAAGCCAACAGCGGCCACTGTTGGACAGGCGGCCTTCTGTCTCAAATGGACGCAGGCCGCGGCGGCGCGGACAGCGAGGACAGCGAGTCCTATTCAAAATGAACAGGAACTGCTGTTGGGCATTGTGCCCATTCTTTCCGTGCCCATCT
Organism: Prorocentrum cordatum; assembly: GCA_963575745.1. NCBI lineage: Eukaryota > Dinophyceae > Prorocentrales > Prorocentraceae > Prorocentrum > Prorocentrum cordatum. The sequence continues at coordinate 279,471 of CAUYUJ010016064.1, read as the reverse complement.
CGTGCGTGCAGAACAAAAGTGCCGATACCGCTACTCCCCGGACCTCTCCTGGGGTGCGTTCTGCCCAGGCCTTCGGAGCGAATCCGGCGGTGGCGACGACGGCCTCCCAGGAGGCCCGAAGAGGGGAAAGGCGGGGCAGGAGTACCTGTTCCTCCTCGGCAGGGAGGTAAGGAGACGGACGTCTCCCAAGGCCCCTCATTCTCTCTGCAGGTGTTTCAAACGGCTCTCGGAAGCTGCCGGGAGGCTTCGAGGAACGCCGAAGAAAAAACGCAGGTTGAGCAGGAACCGAACGTCCAGGCATTCGTATGGGCATACCACGACATGTGCTTAGAACCCACAAATGCTCTACCAAAAACTATGCTCTTGTAACATCAATCCGATGTGTCAAAACAAGACAGCCCCAACCAGAAATGTTCTAACAACATTCCGTGCAGACCACAAGAGGTTCTTGGACCATTCTATTTGGTGGGCCTATAGGCTAGCCAGGACACTTCGCCACTGCTTGACTCTTGCAGCGTCCTGACAGAACCCGCGGGATCCTTCGCTGGTTCTACGAGGGCGTCGGGGGTCTCCGCGGACAGGGAGACACTACTTCTTCCGTCGGCGGCGAGGCAGAGGCAGTCCGCTCCAGCGTGTGGCTACTCGGAGCAACCGAAAGGCGAATGGTCCGGCGTGCAGGGGGGAGCAGGAGAGCATGCAGAAGGAGCAGGGAGCAGGAGCAGGAGGAGGAGGGGGAGGAGGAGGAGGAGAAGGAGGAGGAGGAGGAGGAGAGGAGGAGGAGGAGGAGGAGGAGGAGGAGGAGGAGGAGGAGGAGGAGGAGGGGGAGGAGGGGGAGGAGGGGGAGGAGGGGGAGGAGGGGGAGGAGGAGGAGGAGAGAGATGTCGGCTGCGCGTTCGTTGTCGTGTTCACTTCTTTCGAAACATCATTCGCCGAATGGCCTGTAGGCCGTAGCTTTCAGCTGTGGCTTCACGCTTGGCGGAGCCGGGCTCCACAAACGGGCATCGTAGTGGAAACTCTTGTTATGTTAGATGTGGCAACGCCGCGACGAACGAACACGGAATGCCGAACAGACAGCCCAGCACCAGCCCTGTTCCATGCGGTAGTTCAAAGATGGGCTCCTGAGGAATGCGGTCCTGAGGATGAGGTGCCTCAAACAGTGTAAAGCCACCCTTCCAATCTTCGGGACCCCATCCCTCAAAAACCCATCTTTGAACCACCGATCCATTGTGGCTTCAGCCCGAGCTCCCGCCAATCTGCTTCCCCCCCCCCCTGATACGCCAAAACGTGTAAGAATGGCTCTGTTCTGCCCAGCGGGTGTTGTACAGCTTCTTCCAGGGGTACTCGCACCCCTCGCGGCGCCACGCACTGCCCTCTTTGAGCAATAGCGCTGTTGCGCTGGCGCGGTAGCGGTGCTTTTCGCAGGCAGCGTGACTGAGTATTCAAGTTTTGTGCTCTTTATATGTATGCACATATACTTATACATACATGTATACATGCATGTCTGTGTATATATACACACGTGTTCATCGTATCCAGACCTATCTTATCTTGGCGCTGGCTGTAACTTCGCGATAACGTCCATCATCTGCTTTCAATTGTTCTACGCAACTTTATATGTACGCTTGTTGTTGACGAGACGTGGCCTTGTTATCGAATCGTATCTTGGCTTGCTGTTGGCTCAGCTCAGCTGAAATCCTGGCCTTATGCAGTTGACTGAGTGTCCAACGACACAATCCATGCCAGCGGGACACAACAACGCAAGAGCGCGGCATACAAACGGAAACACCCGAGAGCTTTTACCGACTCATGTCCAGCGTTAGCTTTGGCGTTTGCCTTCGACTGGATGAGCTTTGGCTGTGACCTAACTTGTTTGCCTGTAGCGTTAGGATCATAGTTCCACGCCGCAGCTAACTTGCATGAGGCCATAACAGTAACAAGGGGACAATTCACCAACGTTGCCCACCCCTGGCACGTTGAAATGAGATAGAATACCAAGTGCTGCCTGGTTGAATGTCAATGAACATTCTAAGATTAGGTCGGGCGTGTCCCCCTACAGGCGGATCTGGGACGAATAATTTTTAACAAAAAAAACTCAAACAATGCACCCACAGCATTCAAGAATAGTAGAAAAATCATGCCCATAATATCTTCTGACTATTTTGGAATATCCCTCCTGTAGAGGGACAGGCCCGACTTAAGTCTAAGATCCTCCTCTCCCACTAGCAGAAAGGTGCATTCCCCCCCCTTCCGAGACCACAATCCCTGGTAAAACGTGGATCCACGTTCACAAGCCTCCAACAGGGCCGAGGCAGGCAACTACCGCCGTCAAAATGATCCAAGAGGTCTCCAACATCGCCCAAGACTGCCCCAAGGCGGCCCAGTATGGCCTCAAGACAACCCAGGATGCCTCCAAGAGGGCCAGAAGAGGAATCCCAGTAGGGCCCGAAGAGGACCAACACATGGATGTTCCTCAAAAGAGTGGTTGAAGGGTGTCTCGCATTCTCGCAGCTTCGGACTTCTGTCAGCTCAAGACGGCTCAAGAAGCCTCCAGGATGGTCCCAAGACGACTGGACAGGCCCGCAAGATGGTCCAAAGAACTGCCGGATAATCCCACGAGCACCCAAGAGGCCGCCAAGGCAGCCCCAAGACGGCCCCCACGACAGCCTGATGCACCCCACGTGCGGCAGAGAGAGGGCCCCGAGGCGACCCAAGAGAGCCCCAGGACGGCTCAAGAGAGCCCTAAGATGGCCCAAGCGGGCCACAAGACGGCTCAAGAGGGTCTCAAGACGGCCCCAAGATTGCCCACAGGAGCTCGAGACAGCCCCAAGACGGCCCGAATGAGGTCCATGAGAGCGCATCGAGCATTGAAGAAGGTGTCACATGTGACGACATTCCTCGTCCTCCACGTCCCCATCATCCTCATCACGGCTCTGCCAGCCTTGCGGAAACGAGGCGTCAAACGTGACGGACTCCTGTGCTACATCGAACAGTCGTCGTCCAGAATGCCGAGCCGGCACGGTGGCGGGACGTGCCGCAGGCAGCACGACACGTAACGAGATGGAGCAGCGCGCCAGCACGAACGACATACCTTCGCGCCCAGCCCTGCGCAGCCAGAATGCCTTGCGAAGAAGTGAAGCCGCAACGCAACAGATCCGGAGGAGGAGGAGGAGGAGGAGGAGGAGGATCCGCCAACATTACCACAGAGCCCCGGCACTCGGCACGAGTGCCCCACGCGTCGCGCAGTGCGTGTGCGCTCGCCGGCCTGGGCGCGCCCCGGCTTCGTGAAGAACTCGGGCTGGAAGCGGCACTCCTCGGCCTCCGGCGCGACGACGAGACGACGACGGGGATAGAGAGAGAGAGGGAGAGAGAGAGCAAGTAGGAGAAAAGAGATACATAGAGAAAGAGAGAGAGAGAGAAGGATAGTGAGAGCCTCAAAAAGACACATGTGAACTATGCGCGGGAGAGAGAGAGAGAGAGAGCGAATGAGAGAGAGAGAGAACAACAACAACACCACCAACAACAACAATCATTTTATGACTGCTCGCCCTTCTATGCTCGAGTGTCCAATAACGCGTATTTCCCAAACCCTCGATACCCGCCCTCTTCGTCTTCGATCGAACCCCTTTTGGGGGGTATACCTTTCTTCCCTGCAGGCCGGGCCCCGGCAAGCGGCGGGGCGGCCGCGTACCGTCGGCCTGGCCAGCGGCAGCGCTGATCGGCGGGGCGGCCGCGGACCGTCGACCCGACATCAAGAGGGATGGACAGGGGACCGACCACGATGACGACGAGAACGACGACGAGAACGACGACGACGACGACGTCGAAGACGACGGCGACGACGACGAGCAAAAGCGAGAGCGAGAGAGAACGACAGCGGGGCCACGAAGGGCACGAAGTAGGCCACGAAGGGCGACAGCGGGGACACGAAGGGAATGCGTATGGGGCCACGAAGAGTGCGAACGAGCGGGGGCCACGAAGTGCAGATAATGCGGGGCCACAGAAGGCAACTATGGAGCCACTGAAGGTAGCAACTGGGCCACGTAGGACAATGAGGGGGACACAAATGGCGACAGCGGGGCCACGAAGGGCATGCACAGAGGGCCACAACGGGCGCGACTCCTGGGTGCCTGGGTGTCGGGAGCGCGGCGCTTGGGCAAATTGCAGGAAATTCCAACGCAAGGCTAATCTTCAGTAAATTGCAAGCAAGTCTTCAGCGAGAGCGCGACTCCAGAGCTCCGCCAGAGCGATTCCGGAATAAATTGTAAGGAAGCCCGAAGCGAGAGCGCGATTCCTGAATAAAATGCGAGGACGTCTCGGGCGGGAGCGGGGGTCCTGCCTAAATTGCAAGGAAGTCTCAAGCGGGAGCCGTTCTTGTTGTTAACCCGGGGGCCAGGGGGCCAGTTTGAGCAGGAATACTTTCCCAGGGTGCGAGCGTCGAGGGGCACACTTTGATTTTGAGAAAAACAGGATGCACCGGTGGGGGGGATCAACAATAATTACTCTTTAGAATTATTCTTTAGAAATGAGAATTCAACAACAACAACAAAACAAAACAAAACACAACAAAACAACAACAACAACAACAACAACAACAACAACAACAACAACAACAACAACAACAACAACAACACCAACACCAACACCAACACCAACACCAACATCAACAACAACAACACCAACAACAACAAGAACAAGAACAACAACAACAACACCAACAACAACATCAACATCAACATCAACAACAACAACAACAACAACAACAACAACAACTACAACAACAACAACAACAACAACAACAACAACAACAACAACAACAACAACAACAACAACAACACCAACAACAACAACAACAACAACAACAACCACAACAACCACAACCACAACTACAACAACAACAGCAACAACAGCAACAGCAACAGCAATAGCAACAACAACAGCAAGGCGAGGACGGGTTTCTGGTACCCTGGGGAGCAGGGTACCAAATCCCCGGCCTCCACTGCTGGCGATGACGGGTTACTGGTACCCTAGCCCGCATTTGCACGGAAGGGGGGTCGCAACCGGAACCGCGCAACCAGCACCACCACAAACGAATGGAAACTAATCCACGGAAATTGCCCAATTTCGATTTCCCCCTTCAATTCCCAGCACAACATGGATGTGCGCACCAGTGAAGCGAGCTCCTACAGCAAACTTATCCGAATTCTACTAGAGCTGCGTCCAGCTCTAATAGAGTCCTACTCGAGCTGCGTCCAGCTCGAATATAATCCTACTAGAGCTTCGTCAAACTCCAATAGAATCCGAACGAAGCTGCGCCCATACCTAACAAAATCCTACCAGATGTGCTTCCAGCTCCACTTGAATCCGACTGGAGCTGCGCCCAGCTCAAATATAATCCTGCTAGCGTTGCGTCCAGCTCTCATATAATCCTACTAGAGAGCTGCGCCAAGCTCTGATAAAATGCTACGAGAGCTGCGTCCACCTCTAATCGAATCCTGCGACGGCTGTGTCCAGCTCTGATGGGACCCTACTAGAGCTGCGTCCAGCCCTGCAAAATTCGTACGAGAGCTGCGTCCAGCGCTAGTAGAATCCTACGAGACCTGCGTCCAGCTCCAATAGAATCATACTGGAGCTGCGTCCAGCTCTGGTAGATTCCTACGACCGCTGCGCTACATTAAGACACACCCTGAGGAATGTCTGGCGCATGCCAAAACTTGTCGAAACACCGAAATCCGCTTCGTACTTTGTTGTGGTCCATATGGCGTCCCTGGACGGCCCGATCGACCACAACTACGACCAAATAGTGCTCATGTCGAGGACGGCGGATTCTCACACCGAAGGACCCTCCCTAGGAGAAGGAAGCGGCACAAACATACACTTTTGGCGCTCCGCGCGGGTTTCTTGGACGCGCGCTGGGCCTCCCTTCCTGGCGCGCGGGGCGCGCCAGAGGCGGCGCCGGAGGCGCCGCCAGAGGGGCCCAGGCGCCGATCAAAGCAATCCGCGCGGAGCGTTTATGTTCGTGGCGTTTTTTCTTCTTAGACTCCCGGCAGTGACAGGTCCTTGCGGTTCCGTAGCGTTGTGGTCGCGGTTCTTTGCTGTGTCCCAGCAGGGCGGCCGCGCGAGCACGCGCCGCCGCCGCCGCCGCCGACGCCGCCGCCGCCGTCGTCGCCGCCGCCGCCGCCGTCGTCTTCGGCGTCGTCGCCGTCGTCGTCGTCGTCGTCGCCGCCGTCGTCGGCGCCGCCGCCGTCGCCGTCGTCGGCGTCGTCGGCGTCGTCGCCGTCTGCCGGCGGTGCCGAGCGCGCACCCGTCGCAGGCCTCGCGGAGCTCCCGCTCGCTGCGCGCCAGCCGCTCCCGCTCCGCCCGGCGCTGCTCCTGCCCGGCGTGGGGGCGCGGGCGTGCTCGGCGCGGGCGGGGCGTGCGCCGCGCCGAGCACTTGGAGCGGGGACCGACCGGTCCGCGCGGTCCGACAAGCCTACCACGAAAGTTTCGTAGAACCCAGTATTGTTCTGAGAGCAAAAACAATGTGCTCAGAACAGAAGCCCGATGCGTTGAAAGGAGACCGTCCCAGCCAGAAATGTTCCAAGAACAGCTCGCGCAGACCACAAAAGGTTCCTAGAACAATGTTTGGTAGGCCTCTAGGCTCTAGGCACGCCAGGACGCTTCGACACTGCTTGAAGCACGCCCCGCCTCTACAGGCGGACCTTGGAAGAAAAAATGGCATTATGCCAAAGAAGAAACCATTCATTTGATGGTTTGAAATGGGATCGATCAAGATATCGATGAGGAGATCGACCAAGAACCCGGGAGCCCGGGAATCCGGAATCCACCGAAATCGGACCATAACCAATGACCAGGAACCCGGGAACCCAGCCGGCCACCAAAATCGGCGGGACACTTGCGCCAAATCTTTCGATTTCCGCTAGGACCCCTTCAGTGCAAGCACAGATTGGGGAAATAATTAAAAAACGATCAAATAAATAAGACACAAAATCGCCCCCCAGAATATTTTCTCCTATGCTATGATGATCCTCCTTGTAGAGGGACATGCCCGACTTAAGCCCGGTGTGGAGGCAGGGCGCGCTCGGCGAAGGACTGGGCGCGCGCGCGCGGCGCGCGGGAAGGGCCAGGCCTCCCCAGCAAAGACGAGGCCAGGACGGGGATCAGATCGGGTGGGCATACGTAATTTGGAGAGCCAGACCTACAGTCATCGGCCTGACCTAAGGAACGATACATAAGAAACGAAGCCCCTTTTTTATCAAGGAATAACGCATAAGGAACGATCAATAAGAGAAAACGCATAAATAATTGTGAATAACGCATGTAAAATCTAAGGAACGACCGAGCCCCTTTTGAAAAGTATGTGTTCCTTACTCAAGCCGCTCACTGTACCTGCATCTAGAATGAGCACCCCAAAAAAGGACCCGCAATCCTTTGGGAGGGGACATAAGTTGGGAGGGCCAAAATAAGAGGGCCAAAAGCACTGAGGGTAGGGAGTAGGGAGTCTGTCTGCAGATGTATCGAACCAAACTGTCCAGATTCACGATCCCTAACCGATGCACGAACGGGGACCTCAATGAGGCCACGTGTTATTGAGGTTAGCGGTTCTTTTTTTCTCGATGCTAGAAGCCAACATCTGGGGCCGATATACCAAATACCGCTCTCACGTCCTCGCCAAAAAGCGTTTATGGACACATTAAGTACCTTGACGTCCATTGACACTTTCGGCGTGGATGCGTCGTCCATGGACAACGTGGCCGTTGCGTTCGGCGCGGTGCAAGGTCGGAGAAAGGGTAGATCTTCAAGCAAATCCCACATGGTACTCCAATACATAATATCTGAGCTCCGGCGGCTCTGGATGATGTATCGGGCGCCGCTGCCTTCTCGGAGCGGTACGGAACGATCCGAGAGCGTTCTGGAACGCGCTGGAACGGATTTATCCTCGTCTTCGCCCCGTTCGACAACACGAGCGACCTCCCAACTGAACTTCCGCGAGAGGACACAGCGCCATTACGCGGTGGCTTAACTACGCGGTCCGCCAGCGTGGCACGCTACATTGGAGACGAGGGCTCTTGCGCGCGACCTTGCGCGGACAGCTTGCGCGCGAATGTCGGCGCAATCGACCCCGATTTCTTTCGTCGCTCACACGGGGTCTACAATAAAGGGCAGGATCGGTCAGCATCTAATCGGAAAAACGTAGCGAATGGGAGTGCGCGTCGGATCGGGCCGCATCGGCACGGAGCCGGAATGGAATCGCACATGCACCGCAGCGCCGCGCAGGCATCGAACCGCAGCGGACCACCAGATCGGACTGGCCGACAGCGACGTCCAATCGGATCGATCGGATCAGAGTGGGCCCTGGCCATCGCTCGGACGTCCATTCCCTGTGGTTTTTCTGTTTCGTGCGTGGTTTTGTTTGGCCAAGTGATCCAGGATGCTCCTCTATGGTCCGCGCCGAGGAAAAAACGCACACGTCCGAGCGATGCCAAGGGCCCTGTAAAGAGCGCCATGAGGTCTGCACTTCAGAGTGCGGCCGCACCGTGGGCCTCACGAGACCGCACACCGCCGCGAGAGTTGCCCCCGTTTGAGGAAACAGTCGCGGGCGCTGGCAGAACTGGGCTCAGTGGGACCTGGTTTAGGGATGTGTGCTCCAGATTTCGTAATAAAAGGGAGGGGGTCTGGACCCTCCAAGACAAGCCACTTCAGACCCCCCCTCGTGGGAGAACCCTCCAAAACATCGTCCCCAGACCCCCCCTAGGCCCCCCAAGATGGCCTGGAAGAGACTCTCCCCCCCCCCGAAAGGAGCCCCCCCTCCCTCGTATTACGAAATCTGGAGTGCTGGGGGGCGCCCACCCTGCCCCGTTCCACCCGCAGGAATTACGACAACCCGAACCAGCACCAGCTGCGGCAGGTTCGTGTCGTGACGACCCCAGAGCGTTGGTTTCTGACATCGCGTGGATCGTTCAACCTCGAATGATCGGCGGCTTTTCGATCGCCCGATCGTTGCATCTAGGCCGAGTTTGGGCCACTGGCGGCGTTCAACCTCGAATGCCCGCGGCGGGGTCGCCGCTGGTCGGCACGGAGCGAACCTACCGTACGGCAGACCTGGTTTAGTGATTCTGGCCAATTCAGGGGCTCTGGGGCCCTGTACCAACTGGGCCCCCTCACCTGGGAGCCTGGCTGTACCCGAACGTCGCCCGCCCAACCATGAAAAACGATGGGAAGAGAACCGTTCCCTGAGATCCGCGCTCTCGGGTTCTTCTCGGCGGTGGACACGCCTTCCTTCAGTTAAGCTCCCCCTCACTGAAAACGACCTAGGACCAGAACCGACGGACCTGGACCCGCAAAAATGCCGGCCGCGACGCCCTCTCGCAAACCGAAAACGGCCAATTCCTTACTCGACGTGTCAGGGCAGGAGGTCTATCCACCTCCGATCTTTCCAACGGGCGCTTTCGCCCGGTTTTCTGGCCTGGGGAAGGTCGCAGAGCGATTCGGGCTCAAAGCATGCAGCGCAGCGGTGGGATCTGGGGCCCTGGTCGCGACGCTGCATGGCGCTGCACTTTGCCGTGGAGTCGGACCCCAGGGCTCGGCACAGATATTGGTCATCTCGCGGTCGCAAATGGGAGGGGGCCAAACCACGAACAGAAATTCGCCGAAGTACTACCACGGCCCGGGGTCTCTAGCCGGTCCGAATGCGCACCCTGACTCCGGATCCGCCCTACTTTGGGGAAATTCGTAAGTAGGGCTTGGAATTTCGGCCTTACTTTTCAAGCCCCGCTGATGCCAATTTCCGCCATACTTTTCTGTTGCTGTTTCCGCCCTACTTCCGTGGATTTCCGCCCTCTTTTATGTTGGGTGCAGAAATTTGCGCCCTACTTGTTCGGCTCCTTATAGGTGGATTTCCGACGCAATTTTACGTTGGGAAAAATCCAACGTGGGGCGGATCTGGAGTCAGGGCACCCCTAGCTCATCGGCCCTTGCTTCCACAGCCGCGGATCCCAAGACCCCCGGAAGGCGCATCCAGCGCCCGAGACTTCCTGCGCCACGCCCTGTGCAATTGGCATGACGGAAGCTGGCCATCGCTCGGACGTCCATTCCCTGTGATTTTTCGGTTTCGTGCGTGCCTTTTTTTGCCAAATGATCAAGGATGCTCCTCGATGGTCTTCGCCGAAGGAAAAATTTACACGTCCGAGCGATGCCAAGGAAGCGGGTGCTGAGGGACACGAGTCCTGGAACCCAGAACTCTCTCCAAGACCCATTCCCTGGTTGACCCAAAAGGGGGTCCAGCGAAAAGGGGGGGGCAATAGATCTGGTGCACCGGACTTGCGGGCTTGCAATGCATTTCCGGGCGCAAGTGTATTGCTGGATTTCCGTGTGCAATGCATAACGTAGTTGCAATGCAGTGCAATCAACGTCTTTGGCGCGATAACCATCTGCAACACGATTGCCCCACGTCCATTGCACCATCCCCTTTCAGTTGGCCCCCCTTTTGGGTTGCGCGGGAACTCTCCATTCCGAGTCATGCTGTGGAGGCTGCCTAGGCGGGGCAAGGAACCCGCGAGCCCGAACCTGGCGACATACCCCGGGAACCGTTCCCCTCAGGATACGTCTGCCTCCCAGACCCCCGACGTCATGATTGTGTCGCCACGCCGACCCCAAGACTTCTCGGCCCACTCCCCAGGACCTGTTCCTCACCCCCAGTCGTTTTGTGGCCCGGCGAGGGCCCCCAGAGGCCGAAAATGTAGCGAAAACCCTCCCGTCATGATTTTGTCGTTGCCCGAAGGGCAGGCGGCCCCAGCATCGAATCGATAAGCCGGATCGGGTCGACCGGAGCATCGAATCGGCAGAAATCGGCAAAAACCGGCAGCCAAATCGAAATCGGCTGAGGTCGGCAAGTCCGAGCCGGATCGAGTCGGAAACCGGACCGCGTCAAGCCGGATCGGAATCGAAATCGGACCCCCCCCCTGGGGGGGGTTTGGGTTTTTGGACCCCCCCCCTGGGGGGGTTTGGGTTTTTGGAAGCCCCCTGGGGGGGGGTTCGGGTTTTTGGACCCCCCCCCCTGGGGGGGTTCCAAAAACCCGAAGGGGGTCTGGGCTCATGGCGGATGCAGGAAAGGCCCTCGCGCTCGCCGGCCGGCGCTCCCGCTTCTGCGCGCGCTCGTAGAGCGTGGCGGCGCCGCCGGGGCTCTTGTCGTGCGGGCCCTTGGAGATGAGCTGCGGCGCGAAGGTGCAGGGCGCGAGCTCCTCCTCGTCCTCGGATTCGGTCGGGCACGTCCCCCCACAGGCAGACTTGGGATTACCAGCCTCGAACGTATCTCTATCCCTAAGATTGACACGCCAAAAGGCGATGACAATCTTAGGGATTCGCCCTCAAAAAATAAGGGAATCCCTCAGATTGGCATCGTGAAGAGGAGGTGCCCAGCATAGGGATAGGGATATGTTCCAGGCTGGTAATGGAAGGGAAGATGCTAAATGGTCCAATCAGGAGACAGCTCGCCGCTTGGGCCCCGCCGCCAGCCCAAACGGCGAGCAGAAACCGGGCGCAGCCCCACACGCATTCGAATGCCCACACTTCGTCCCCGTACTACTCGTACTTCTCCCCGTCCTCCTCCCCATCCTGATGGTCGTCGTCGTCCTCCTCCTCGTCCTCCTCATCCTCCTCGTCTTCCTCGTCCATATTCCTCCTGCTCCAGCTCCTCCTCGTCGTCTTCGTCTAAGGCTTCGTCCACGTTTCTCCTCTTCCTCCTCCTGCCCAACCTCATTCTCCTGGCACCTCGGTCCTCGACGCCCTCGCTGGCCCGCTTGCGGTTCAAGAGAACGGCTCAACGCCAGACCAGGGGAATGGTGGAAACCTGTCCTGTAGAAACAATCTCCGATCGGTTGCGCCATGGGTTGCGCCCGCGGCGGCCGAAAATAAGACCGTCTCCGATCGGTTGCGCCATAAGTCGCGCCCTCGGCGGCCGAGAATAAAACCGACTGCTATCGGTTGCGCCGTAGGTGGCGCCCTCGGCGGCCGAGAACAAGACCGTCTCCGATCGGTTGCGCCATGAGCTGCACCCTCGTCGGCCGAGAATAAAACCGTCTCCTATCGGTTGCGCCATAGGCTGCGCCCTCGGCGGCCGACAATAAAACCGTCGCGTAACGGGTGCGGCATAGCTAGCGCCCTCGGCGGCCGAGATTAAAACCGTCGCATATCGATTGCGCCATAGGTTGCGATTCGGCGGGTGAGAATAAAACCGTCTCCTAGCAGTTGCACCATAAGTGGCGCCCTCGGTGGCCGAGAATAAAACCGTCGCGTAACGGGTGCGAGCAGTCTGATCAGTTCAGTTCAGGTCAATTCAGTTTACCTCGCGAGAAACGAATTCGGGCTACGCCCGAAGAAATACTCAAAAACAGTCGAACAATCGTCTCCAGACTATGTCTTGGCTATGTTTTACCATTGCTCCTGTAGAAGAACGAACATGCCCGACCTAATCCTTGGAGGGTGGTTCCACGGAAAATCCAATCCCACCGGCGTGGCCTTGGTCCCGCTGGCCGGCGTGTGATTATCGCCCTGGCTGGGAGGTACACTGTGCCCTTCGAACTTTTTCGCGGGGCCGATCCCCGCCCCGAAGGGTGGGCCGGTGGGTTGTTGTTGTTGTTGCTGTTGCTGTTGTTGTTGTTAATGTTGTTGAACATTATTAATTCTAAAGAATAATTATTGTTGGGGCCCCTGGTGCACGGCCCCCCCGCCGCGCCTAGGCCGCAGCTACATTTTCATCATTTGTTCTCGAAAGCTTCAGAAAAATGGATGGGGTCCAGATCCGGTTGTTTTGTTGTAATCCGTTTTCCCTTGCAAAAAACACTATAAAATGACATTTCTTGTTCTAATATAATCAAATTTCAAGAATCCCTTGCAAAAAATAAGGTAAAGTGGACATTCGCGCGCGCAAGACGAAATCCTTCCAAAAGCTTAGTGTTCGGAGCGATTTTAACATAAAAACATCAAAAAACCAATGGTTTTTCAACAAAAAAATGTCAAAATCTCATCCCGCGCGCTCTTGCGGATTCGTAGGAAACCCAACACTTTTTAAACATTTCTGTCAAACGGGCTTTTGCGAGCAACTTTTTCGAACTTCTGCGACAACGGTTGCGCACCTGCCAGGGCCATCATCCCTGTCAAATAATACCATGCGGGACACATTCGTTTTTTCTTCGCGCGCGCACGCCGAAATCTCCAAAAACCATTGGGTTCTTAAGAATTTTAGCACCGCGCATCATAAAATCACACGAATCGCACCGTAGGTCCTCGAAAAACACCTGCACGACTTTTCAAAATTTCCACCCGCGCGCGCTGTCCGAATCCTAAAAAAACCAATGGTTTTCCAACATTTATGTTACATGAGCTCGCGCGAGCTACTTTCGCACGCTCTTGCAACGGGGTTCGCGCGCCTGCCAGGGGCCATAATCCCTTGCGGTTGCGCCATAGGTTGCGCCCTCGGCCGCCGAGAATAAAACGCCCCCCTATCGGTTGCGCCATAGGTTGCGCCCTCGGCAGTCAAAATAAGGGTCTTGGCTTGTGTGGTACAGAAACGTTAAAACGTCGGAAAACGGTACACGTGCCCATTGTTGGAACAGGGGTATAAGTCGTATACTAAGCTAGTTTCCACAAGATGTTACCACAAGAAGTCATTGTAACCATGCGCCAGTGTAGTAGCCAAGGTCGTCCGCAGGCCACGAAGTGAAGTGTCCGAACGTCATAGGGCGGGAAGCTGGGTGTGGGTGGTGGCGAAGAGTCGTTTGGAAACTTGGTAGAGCTTGAACCGGCCCCCCCACAAAGTGGGGGTATTGCCCGCCTCCTATGAAAACCCTGGCACTGGTGAGAACGGAGTGTCCCCAGTCTTAAATGATTGTTGTTGTTGTTGTTGTTGTTGTTGTTGATGTCATTGTTGTTGTGAACTTTGAATACAAAACAAATATAAGTGTTGGACCCCCCTCAGGCGCCTTGGATCCCCCTCAGGCGCCTTGACGCTCTCGCCTCGGCGCCGGCTACATGTTCATTGAAAACGAAGCTCACGCTCGAGCAGTCTGGGGGGGCGCCATAACCGGCCCCCCAACAACAACGCTCCCGCTCGAGAGTTCCTCCTTTTTTGCTCAGGGCCTATGCTCTTGCTCGCCGCAAGAAAGCCGCCGTCCCAACCAAACCAGCGCTACCGCTCGAGACTTCCTCCCGTTTCACCTTGGACTGGCGCGCTACTCTTTCTCTCATCGGCGCCGCCCCAGCAACAACGACGCTCCCGCTCGAGTCTTCCTTATTGTTTTACTCAAAGCGGTGCTCCTCCTCGCCGCCGAAAACTGCCGTCCCGGCAAAACCAACGCTCCCGCCCGAGACTTCCTCCCGTCTTACGCTGGATACTCTCTTTTGAATTGGCGCCGCTCCCAGCAAGAACAACTCTCCCGCTCGAGGATTCATTCCATTTCCTCAGGACGGTGCTGTTCCTCGCCGCCGACAGCCCCCGTCCCGACAAAACCACGGCTCCCGCTCGAGACTTCCCCCTTCTTGCTCAAGGTGGTGTTCCTCCTCGCCGCCGACAACCGCCGTCCCAACAAGACCAGCGTTCTCGCTAGAGACTTCGATTGGTTTTACGCTGGACTAGCGCCCTACTCATTTCAGCATTGGCGCCGCTCCCAGCAAACAACAGCGGCCCTGCTCGAGACTTCCTCCCTTTCCATTCAGGGCCAGGTCCTTGCCTCGCCGCCGACAGCCCCCATCCCCACCGAGGCAATCCTGTCGCTCGATACTTCTTTGTGCTTTACCCTTAGCTGGGGCTCCACTGGCGGTCTCGCATCGACGCATCAAGTCGAGGCGGGATATGTTGACATTCCTCAGAGGTGTTTGCAAGACCTCATCATAGGGCGGTAGATCTGGGAATGGGAATAACGGGCCCACTATAAGACAATAATCACCCATGATGGGATGCTTATCATGATGGTCACATGCTTCGTGTGGAAACATCGCGCATGAGGATAACATGATTATTGTTGTTGTTGATGATGCTGTTGTTGTTGTTCTTGTCGTTGTCGTCGTTGTATTTGTCGTCGTCGTTTCCCTTCCTTCCATCCGTTCTCTCTTCCCCTGCCTCATGGCCCAGTGGGGGTGGGGATCGATTAGACGTTAGACTTTGAGGCGGCGGGGGGGGTCCGTGCTGGATGCGCCCAAAGATGAGAAGTCAAGAGGGGGGATCCCTGAAGGATTGGACCCCTCCCCCCAGGGCGTTTCTGCGTCCCTCCTCCTCCTCCTTCTACTGTTCCTCGTCCTCGTCCTCCTCGTGCTGCTACTTGTCCTCGTCTTCGTGAACGAGCTCGTCCTCGTCCTCCTTCCTCGTCCTCGCCGCAAGGAGGCCGTGTAAGGGATAAGAGGGCGGGGTGGGATGTCAGATATGACGCGAGCGCACCTTGCTTGGCCTCCCCCCTCCCTCCCTCCCCTTCCCTCCCCCTCCTCCCCCTCGTCGTCTTCTGCCCTCCCCCCTCCCTGCCCACAGAAATCCGGCCGCTCCGATGTTCTAGTTCGGTGCGGGGGCCCCACGGAGGTCCGGACAACTTCTTCGTCCAAAGTCGTTCCTGGACGGCCCCGGAGCCTGGCGAAGGTCCCGAGGCCGAGAACGGCCCCGGACCCGCCGGAAAGAGTCACGTCCTGAAAGAAAATCACGTCCTGAAAGGATCACGCCGGACCCGAAAGGTCAGGTCGGAGGGCCGAAGTCGCCGTCTCGTCGGGGCGCCGGGGAGGCCGGGCCGGCCCCCGGGAGCGTCGAAAAACGACTCAGGAGCAGGAGGAGGAGGAGGAGGAGGAAGAGGAGGAGGGGGAGGAAGAGGAGGGCACCTCTGAGGGTGGCGGGCAGCGCGGAGCGGAGCCACCTGGTGGTGCTGCTCCTCCAGCTGCTGCTGCTGCGGGAGGCCCTGACGCCTGCGACAGCCCTGAGCGAGGCTCGGGCGGTGGCGGAGGCCCCGACGCAGGGGGGCGTGTCGAACCAGGCGCAGAAGGCCGAGCAGTTCCTCAAGACAAGCTATAAGACCAGAGGCCAGAAGCAGAAGAAGGAGCTGCTGTTCCCCGACTTGCAGAAGGAGATCGCGCTGGAGAAGGAGAAGCGCGCGGGCCAGAAGTGGCCAGACCAGCGCTCGAAGGAGTACAAGGCAGAGGCGGCCAAGGCAGCCGACAAGAACACCGGCAAGCAGTTGACGCAAGCCCAGCGCAACCGCTTCATCCAGAAAGTCCTCATGCCATTCTCGGCATGCTTCTGGATGCTGGGCTGCGCCGCTCCGCAGATCAAGGACTTCGTCGCGCGCATCGACGTCGGGAACGATGCCGCCCCGAAGGTGCAGCGGCCGTTCCCGCGTTCGGCGTTCGACCAGCTGCGACTCGAGTTTCACGAGGACTGCCAGGTGGAGGGCGGCAAGGCAGAGTGGGTGCCGCCGGGGCAAGCAGGCCAGTGGGGGTCGCCGTCGTTCGTGGTTGACCAGTCGAATAAAGGCCTGCTGGGTCGCGCGGTGCGTGACTACAGGTACGACAACAGCCAGACGCCGGACGCGCCGTGGCCCTCGCCCAACGCGTCCAAGTGCCTCGCGCGTGCTCAGCGCGGCGCCATCCACAGCACCCTGGACCTGCGTCTGGGGCTTCACGCAGATCGCGGTGGACGACGCGACGGCCGAGCTCTTTGCAGTTGGTCACGAGGCGCGGGGTGTTGCGCCCGCGCGTGCTGTTTTTTCGGCGCCAAGCAAGGGCCGGGCGTCTTCCAGAGCTTCATGGACGACACGTTCGGAGAGGTGAAGAACGAGAGTGACGAGGAGATCGCGGCCATCTTCATCGACGACGTCAGCGTGAGCACGGAGGGATACGAGGGTGACACCGACGACGACATCGTCGACAGGCACATCCAGCACCTCGTGGCCCTGCTGCCCGCAGCCGAGGCCAGATGAGTGCAGTTCAAGCTTGACAAGTGCTTATGGGCGCAGCTGGAGGTACCGCTGCTCGGGTTCGTCCTTGGCAACGGCGCCCGTCGCGTCGATCCGAAGAAGGTCGAGGCGGTGCGCAACTGGCCAGCGCCCAAGTGCGTCGACGACATCGTCAGCTTCCGCGCCTTCGTCAACTTCATCAAGGAGTTCGTGCCTGCCTTCCGCGAGCACGACCAGCACCTTAGGCCGTGCACCAAGAAGGGCGCAAAGTTCAGCACCTACCTCACCGACGAGAAGGCCCAGAAGGCTTTCGACGACTTGCGCAACGCCGTCGCCGAGGACGCCATCCTGCACGTCCCGGAGAGGCTGCCGGCCAGGTCGACTCGGGCCGCCCTTTCGAGCTGCACATCGACTGCTCGGACTACGCCTGGGGCGCGGTGCTTGCGCAGCGAGCTGTCAAAGGAGGGAGCCCGCGACCGATCGCATTTTTCTCGCGGTCGCTGTCGCAGACCGAGCAGGCATGGTCGACCTTCGAGCGGGAGTTATGGACTTCGCGAAGGCCTGGCAGCAGCCGAGCCCTACACCAAGGGTTTCCGCATCATAGTGCTCACAGACCACAGGAAAAAAATGTTCACAGGGAGCTTGTTGGCGAACAGACGCGTCAACAAGAAGCTGTTGCGATGGGCGGTGGATCTGGAAGATCTCGGTGACAGAGTTCAGCGCATCTGGATCAAGGGGCAAGAGAACATCCTGGGGGATGCCCCTTTACGCAATCCCGACGACAGGGATGTTTGCAGAAATCTACCAGTACCGAGCGGGCCAGTCAAGCGCATCATCAGGCAGATGTTCGAGGCCTCGGTTGACGACGACGAGGAGGCCGCTCGTATGCATGCCTGCCTCGATTGCTTGGACGGGACCGAGCCGCAGCCAGCGGAGACGACGCCGGCACCAACTACCACGGGCGAGAAGAACTCGTCGACCACCTGCGCACCAGCAGGAGCGACGGCGGACCCGGAGGCAGCAGAGTCCGCCGCCGTGGGCGAAGTGCCCGGCCCTGCCGGCCCGGCCTCGCCTTCGACGCCTAGTGGGAAGGACCCCGCATCAGTGAAGGCGTTTTCGATTTCAACGCCAACGAAGCAGCGAGCTACGGAAGGCTCGCCAACCAGCTTGGAGCTGTCGGCGTAATGGCCGACTTCTTTGGAGGGAGCAGGCAGCCAGGACGACTTCGAGGGATCCACGGACGGGTTCATGTTCTGCTCCGGTCCACGGGGCTCACGCACATCTCTGCAATTCAACGTTTCACACCCAGCTAACGAGCAGGACGCGACGCCGTGCACCGTTGTCCCGACCTTGCTTGACGGCATCTATCCCAAGCAGCATTTGGTGCAGTTCTTACCTGCGGCGCACGTTGCGCCTGGGGCTGGAGGCGACCCGCGTGCTCCTCAAGGCCCCAAGATCTTGCCGTACCGCGTGGCCCATACCCACGACGACCGTGGCGAGAACTTCGTGGTGCAGTACACCCGCAAGGTCCTGTGCAAGGACGGCCGGGAGCGGCAGACCATGTGGTATCGCTGCCGCCGCAGCGGTGTTCCACCCGGAGGTCCAGCTCACGCCGAAGGCCACCGCAAGGCAGAGGAGCAGGCTTGGGCCCACGTCACCGAGGTCTTTGCTGCCGGCTACGAGGCGGAGAACGTCGACGAGCGTTTCGGCAGAGGCGAACTCCGAGGGCACGGTCGCATTCGGCATCATGGAGATCCCCACGAGGACTTCACCTTCTACGTGCACCCAGCCAAGCCCAACTTCGGCTGCAAGGGCACGGTCATCTGGAGGCCTGGGCGAGACACTCTGGTCCCAGCCAGCGACTTCTGCAAGGATTGCACGTTCGTCCGGCGCAGCGGGTTCGGGGTAGAGCGCTGGCGGTGCAATGGCCACCCAGGACCCAGTCGAGGCCGCCGTCCCAGCGGCGTTTGCTGACCTTCCGCTGCGCGGCCGCGTGCTGGTCGAGGTCTTCTCAGGTGTCGAGGAGGAGGGCGGTTGCATGCTCTCTCGTGCCTGGGAGTCTGCTGGAGGCACGGCCATCCGCTACGACGACCGCGTCGACCAGGAGCACGACTTCATGAAGGACGACGCTTTCAGGGATGCTCAGGTGCGGGACCCGAAGGACGCTTGCCACTTCGCCTTCCCATGCCACCACATGACGGTCGCGCACACCCTGGAGAACCCCTGCGGCGACGAGGCGGACCCCGAGACCAGCTTCTACAACGGCATGGCCTGCAAGATGGTGCGGCTACTGCATCGGCTGCTCGGTCGGGCGCTGGTGCTGGTGGAGCAGCCCCTGTTCACTCACTTGTACCTGTTCCGCGAGATGCTGGGCATCATCGGTATGCCGGGGGTCGTCTTGTTTCGCGCGGACGACTGCATGGTGGGTACTCCGTGGATGAAGCCGCGTGCTTGGATCACGAACTGCTGGGGGATCGCGGCGAACACCAAGAGTGCACGTTCGCATCCGCATCCTCACCCAGAGCGACTTGTGGGCACAGCCAAGACACGGAGGTCGGCGCCGTACCCGAAGGAGCTTGTCCAGAAGATCGTGGAGGGCGCCATCTCCGAGCTGCAGAACTTCGGCACATTCGTGAACGCCGCGGTGGCCGAGGCGGCGCAGACGTTCTTGGATCGCCAGCCCCGCGTTCGCATCAAAGGGGCGATGTACCACGGCGCCTTCGACGAGTGGGTGGTGCGCGGCCGTCGCAAAGTACGACAGATTCGTAATGGGTTGGCTCTTGGGGATTGATCCCAGACAGACGTGGCGGTTCAACGTGCACCTCTTCCCGCAGAGCAGCCTCGTCGCGGCCAAGGGCGGCATCTCAGGGTCACCGGTGGACTTCGAGAGGGAGGAGCTATCGCGCCTGCAGCGCGCCGACCCGGAGTTTGCCGATATCACCATTGCTCGCGCATCTTCGTCGATATCGAGTACGCCGCGGTGGTCTCCGCCGATCACAGGCAAGTTACCGATAACCATATCTTCCGCAAGGTGCGTGACACCTTGGATGGCAAGAGCCTCAAGGACAAAATCAAGAGGGCGGAGGTCGCAGTGCAGGCCATGGCGAACTACACCTACGTCGACGAGCTTCTCTTCCGCAAGGTCCTGAACCCCGTCGACAATGCCATGGTCGACAGCATGGTGATTCCTTCAGGAGGGTTGCGCGCCTTTATCTTCAACGGGCGCCGGTACAAGCTAACGCTGAGGCGCGCGCTGTTGCTGGTGTACCACGACTCCGAGAGCATGGGCGCCCGCGCTAGCGTCAAGGACACGACGGCTAAGTTGCAGAAGGTGGTGTGGTGGCCTACGCTCGAGAGTGACGTCATCCACTGGGTCAGCCACTGCTCGGTCTGTCGCTTGGTGAAGCCGAGACCTGGGATCGCGACCGATCAGAGAATGGAGCTGCACGACCGTCCGTTTCGCGTCATATTTATCGACGCCCTCGGTCCCATCCACCCGAAGGACGGTGACAAGGAGTACATCTACCACGCCGAGTGTCCATTCACGCGGTGAGCGTGGGCGCGGCCAGCATGCGCCGACACCGCGGAGGAGTGGGCCAAGTTCTTGGTGGAGGATGTCTTCCTGGACCTCGCAGGGTTCCCCGCCGTGCTGCGCAGCGACCGCGGCCCAGCCTTCGTGTCGCCGGTGGTCGCCGCAGTGAACCAGCTCTTGGGCATCTCGCACGTCTTCGGATCGGCGTTCCACCCAGACAGCCAGGGCTGCATCGAGGGGCGCCACAAGACGATCAACCAGGTGCTTGCGGCGCATTGCTCAGCCTACCCTTCGAAGTGGGCCAGATGGGCAAAGCTCGCGCAGTGGGCTCTTCGGGCTACACCTCGAGCCGATCGCGGGGGTTGCAGTCCATGCGAGCTGGTGCGCGGCCTGGTGCCGCAGGGGCCTGTGGACCACCTGTTTCGCAAGCTCGACGGCACCAAGACGATCGACCCCTCCAGCTACGTCGCCGGCCTGGTGGAGAACCTGGAGAGCATCTACGAGAAGGTCGCCGAGGAGGTCCGCGCCGAGTACGCCAGCAGGTTGGCTCGTGCTGAGCGTGCTGGGAAGGAGGGCTACGTCTTCCAGCCTGGGGACAAGGTCTTCCTGACGCGCGTGCTGGCGGCGGTCAAGCCTGCCGGCGAAGGAGCGGTCAGTCGCCGTTTGCTCCCGCGTGCGGATCCCACCGTGTACGAGATCAACAAAATGGTCTCGCCGCAGACAGCCATCCTGTGCAAGCCGGACACGCGTGAGACGCAGTTGGGTTTTTCACAGCCTGTGTCTACAGCGCGACTGGTTCCTTTCGACCTGATGGACCTGGAGCAGCCTGTGGACTCTGACAGAGAGTTGTGCATCGAGCTGTTCACCGGCGGGCAGTGGAAGCATGCCAGGGTCGTAGCTCAGTCAGCTACTGGAGCAGTTCGCCTGGTCTTCTCGGACGGCCACGACAAGATCACGTTCCTGGACTCGGAGGAGTACTGCTGGGTCTCCCCGGCGTAGTTGCATATTTTCCGTATCAGTGCCGTTTGACTCGGCAATCTTCCATATCTGTGCTGTCGGACTCAGCATTCCACTTCAGCAGGCGCGCCGTTGGCTCGGTGCGCGCAGGCTCGCAGAGCTAGGGGGATGTTGGTTTGGATTAGAGCCTATAGTAATGTGTAGCTCTCCTCTCCTTCGCCTCCCTCGCCTCAGAGCCGTGTACTTTACCTTGAACTCGTTTGCAAGCATTTTCCATAATGAGCCAGGTTGTGCATTTCTCGAGCTTCATTGTAGGTGAGTGTTTCGGGCAGTCTAGTGAGCCATGGGGCCCATAATCGAGCGGGACAGGTCCCGCAGTTTAGGTCTGTCCTAGTCTGAGCCCTGTAGGTCCACTACAGCCCGCCGACAGACCATTTGAGCACATGTGCGCAAATGGTTTTTTGCCCTCTGAATGTGCATTGCAGGGTAGCATAGCCGTACCAGAAGCCATAATGAGGAGCGACCCGTGCGCTGATGAATTCTGTCTTAGTCTCAGCCCCGTAGGTGCACTACAGCCCGAGAACAGACTGCTCTACTGACCCGACGAACCATAGCAACACAGGTGTTGCTACGGTTCGCGCCCCCTGAATAGTACAGTTCGGGGTGCCGAGGCCTGCCAGGAGCGACCCTGTAGCATTGCAGAACGCGTGCGCAGGCAATGCGGGGACAGTTGCACTGCAGAGTGGCACCGCAACCACTTTGGCTCAAGCGCGAGATGAGAAGGATTGCTCATCATCCATCCGCCGTTCCACAGCCCTCCCCAAATCAACTTGGCCGTGACCTCAACTAGAACCGAAGCGCGCGCGAAGCGCGCGCGATGGTATATACACACATGTGTAGATATACATATCCCCGCGCACGAGGCCCGGGCGCCTGGGGCCCGCGCCTCGAGCGCGCATGGCAGGGCCAGGGCCTCTGGAGGCGCTCCGGCACGGCCCAAGACAGCCCCGACACGGCATCCGTGGGTCCCAGGAAGCCTCCAAACGGTTCAAGAGGCCCAGAGACCCCGATCGCTCCAAGACGCCGAAGATGGTCGCCGGAGCTGGAGGAAGGTCGCGTCGAAGCTGGAGGAAGGTTTCAGCGGAACCCGACGGAAGACAGGGAAGCACCTACGCGCGGGCTACTTACCACCAGCAGCACCAGCAGCAACAACACGGTCTGCCCTGCTGCTCCGTTCTGTTCTGTTCGTTCTGTTTTGTTTTGTTCCGCCCCGCTGTTCCGTTTTGTTCGGGTCTTGACCGCGGGCTCGTCTGTTTTGCTCTGGGCCGCAATCTCGCTTGTTATGTTTTGTTATGTCCCGTTGCTCATTTCTGTCTTCGTGCTCCGCTCTTTTCATCTCTGCCCCGCGGTTCCTTTCTGTTCTGGTCTTGGCCGCAGGTTCGTCTGTTCTGTTCTGGGCCGCAATCTCGTCTGTTCTGGTTTGTTCCGCCCCGCTGCTCCGTTCTGTTATTCTTGTTATGTGTTATGACGTTATGCTTCCCTGCTCCTCTCCGTTCTGTCGTGCCCCGCTGCTTCGTTCGGTTCCGGTATGTGCCGTTGCTCCTTTCTGCTCTTGTCTTGGCTGCAGGCTCGTCTGTTCTGTTCTGGCCCGCGCCATCGCCCCTTCTGATCTGGCGTGCCCCGCTGCTTCGTTCTGTTCTGCTCGTTCTGTTCTGTTCTGTTATGCCCCGATGCTTTGTTCTGGTTGGTCCCGCTGCTCCGCTGTGTTCTGTTATGTTCCTCTGCTCCGTACTATTCTGGTTTTGGCCGCAGGCTCGTCTATTCTGTTTTAGGCCGCAGGCTCGTCTGTTCTATTTTGTTATGTCCCGGTGCTCCGTTCTGTTATGTGTGCGTGCGTGTTATGTTCTGTTCTGCCCCGATGCCCTCGTCCGCTTTCGTTCAGCCCGCTGCTCCGCTCTGTTTTGTTTTGCCCCGCTGCCCCGTTCAATTCTGTTGGGTTCACTTTGCTCCTTGTCCAAGCCGCCTTCGCGTGGACCCATGGGTCCAATTCGGTGAGGTTTTGCGAAGGGCCGGCTGTTTCTAGGAGGAGCCGTGGCGCCCGTGAGGGCTCTCGCGTGCCTCGCGCGTCAGTCACTAGTTGTTTAGTGCGCTCATTTGGACCCCGGGGGACTCCGACGCCGTCCTCTTGGACCCATAAGACCCCAGCGGGCTCGCAGTCAAGAAGGCACCGGGAACCGGGAACCGGGAAGGCTCTGCGGGAGCCGGGAACGGGGTTGGGGGGCGAACCGGGAACCGGGATGCCGGGGCCACGACCGGGCTCTGGCAGCTATGCCATGTAAATCCATCTACGCTTATTTAGCGCAGCTGTTTATTTAGTAGTCGGCCTTAAAGCTATCATCCTTAAAATATAGCGCCGACGCTAAATTGTAGCGACGATCAGCGTCGACGCATGCTCAAACACGGTGTAACATTCGAAAAAGGAGGTGCGACCTCCTGAAGAGGGCGCGTGCGCCCTGGTGGAGCAGGAGGCGCCGCTCCACCGCAGCGCTGTGGTGCGTGCATTTTTCCTGTCGCGCGCGCGGCTGTCACACGAGCCGCACCATCGGCTGCGCGCGGCGCCGCGCGATCACCGCTCGGGAGAAGCCCGTCGCTGAGAGCGGGGAGCCGCGCCTCTTCGCCACGTTCCCCACGCTGCCCCCGAAGTCCTCGCCCCTGTAGGTCCAGCACAGCGACGGCTGCCCTCCCGCGAAGGCCATCTCGAGGAGCAGGTGCGCCTTCGGCTTGACGCGCCAACTCCTCGGCTGCAGCGCAGCGAGAGAGGCAAACAAGGTCACGAACCTGCTGGCGGAGTCGCGCATCAGATCCTTTCTTCTGAAGATGCACTGGCCGCTCAACGCGTGGTAGCAGGAGCGCAAGTGGCGCATGGCGTTCAGCGCGGCGTCGTCCACGGCACTCCCAGAGACGCAATGCGTCTCGGCTGCTTCCTTGCAGAATGGGATCAGATGCCTCAGGGTGGCCGCCTGGCCGCGGAACTTCGGGCGCGCTTTCCTGGGCTTCACCGTGCGCTCGTTGAAGTCGTGGAGGCGGTCGGGCGTCGAGTGCGCGTCGTAGTGCGCCTGGATGGGCCTCCACATCTCGTCGCTCTGTTGCGCGCGGCGGCGCCCTGGGGGCTTCTCCATGACGTGCCAGAGCAAGGCCCCCACGAAATCCGCCCCGACCCCTTGGTCCACGGCGCGCAACCAGTCGACCTTGAACACGTCGGTCGTGATGCCAGGGATACTCAGCGCAGGCGAGACGCGGCCTGCGTTGCGCAGGATGATGGGGATCACGTCCTGCAGCGAGCGCCTGCTCGTTGGCCTCGCCCACCGAGAACTCGCCGACGTCTGCGTCGTCACCTGGGGGTCGCGCAAAGAAGAACGGGGAGGAAACAGGGGGCACGGACACAAAGCCAGGTGTAACCAAGAAATCCTCCTCCTGCTCCTCCTCCCCCCTCCTCTTATTCCTCTTCCTTCTCCTCCTCCTCCCCCCCTCCGTGTCGCGGGGCCAGTCGCCCCCCCCCCCCCCCCCCGGGATAATGTTGCACCTCCAGCAGCACCCAGAGCCCTCGTTCCAGGCGGGGAAAGAAAACAACTGATTTCCACGCTTTCCAATCCGCGCGAAACTGCACCAGGGCACCGCGGGCTGGCAAGGGGGGGCCCTCGAGGGCCCTGCGGTCGGCCCACGCTTGTCGAGCTTTATCCGAGGGGTGCGAGAACGGCATTTTGTCGCGCCGCTCTCGCGGGCAGAAGCCTCTCCACACATAAGAACACTCCAGTGTATGATGCCGATGATGTCGCGCCAGGTGTTCGTGGACAAGTGGCTCTTCAAAATGCTGAACAATGGGATTCTCAAGTTGCCGTAGGGTCCGTCGGGATCAAGGCCAGGCATGTTCATGCTGAGGACTTCGACCGACGCAGATCTGTCCCACTTGGTGGGGGCCCCGACTTGCCACAGGCCGATGGCCACCGAGGGGCTGCCCAGCTTCGCTTCCACGCCCTGCATGGGCGCGCAGTCGCCCTCATCCAGCCCCTGCTTCTGCAGCAGCGCGCGCAGGTCGCCGTGCCTGCCCAGCGCCAGGAGGATCTCGTGCGGTAGTAACAGGGGCACTTATTCTGTCTCTTCTCGATGACGCTTGGTGTTCCACACGCGGACCTTTGCCGCGTACTCCTTCGGCCACAACGTTCCCTTGAGAAATCTCCTCCTAAAGGTCCTGCAAGCGTTGGCACGTCCCGCTCTCAGGCCCCCAGCGCCCACGGCCACCCCTTCCTTGGCGTCGGCGGCGAGCCTTGGCATGTCGCCCGAGGACAGAGCATTCCTCATCATGCGCGTCTGCAAGGTGGCGCGAAAGCGCTTTGCAGGCGGCAGCGCGCTGGTGTCCACCGCCGGCTGGCGCTTCGAGAACATGGCGGCGCGCCCGCCCCGCTGCCCGCCAGGCGCCCGTCGCCCGGCAAACAGCTTCGGGCGACGGCGGCGTCCGAAGCAGGAGGGGGCGGGGGGGAATTCAACTTCAATTCGAAATTCCAAATTCGAGGTTCGGAGTCCGAAACTCGAACTTCGAACGCGCGCTTCACAGGGGGCAGCGCCTCCTTGCCCCCCCCCATTCCTCGGCGGGAGTTCTCGCCTCCACGCGTTCCCATGAGCTGCGACATCTCCCGCCAGACACAGCGCTGTCGCGCGAAGCGGCGCGCGCAGGAGGCGCCCCGCCTCCCCCCTTCGCCGCGCTTCTTTTTTTGCCGGCCAGCCGCAGTCGCAGGCAGTTGCTTTTGTGTGCTGGCGGGGGCGCTGCCCGTGGCTGCTCGCTCCTTTCCCCCCCCCCTCCTCCCGCGCCCTGGCCCCCTCGGCCCTCCCCCCATTCCCCCCTCCCCCGCTCCCTTCCCCCTGTCTCCTCCCCCCCCCTCCCTCCATTTCCCTCCCCCGCGGGCCGCTCGCTTCGCGCCCTTCCAACGCTTCGCGCTGATCTTGCCGCCCTCCAAGTGCTTCTCCGCGAGCATGACCTGGTCTGACAACGCATGCCTCGTCTTCCTCATCATCTCGTCGTCGGGTTCGCCCTCGGGGGTGCATGCCGCCTCGGCCAGCAGAAGCTCTGCAGCGTCGAGGAAGTCGCTCAGCGCTTTGTGCGCGGGCCTGATCTCGTCGCCGTTGGTGCGCCACTTGGCGTCGTCGTCTCTCTTCGCCTTGGCATCGAAACTCAGCATCAACTCCTTCGCGTCCTTCTGCTGCCTCTGCGGGGCGGCCACCTTGAGCCCGCGGCGGCGCGGGGGGGGCAGGAGGGAAAGAGGGGGGGCATGGGAGGGGGGGGGGGGGCGGAGGAGGCCGGGGCAATGTGTGGAAGTTGCAGGAAGACTTGGAATTCCCATCCTGAGCTCGTCTGTCTTCTCGGACATGTCGCGGTACTCTTGGTTCTCGATCTTCTCGTCGCCGCCCGCCTGCCCCGCAGACGCGGATCCCCGAGACATGTCCTCCAGCGCACCCTTGCTCGTCTTCCCATAATCTTTGCATGGGGCCCACTGCTCTCCCGCCCTCTCCTCAGCTGCGGTCTGCAGGCCATCGTCGAACACATAAACATACAATAAATATATGATTTCTTCCGTGTCCATCTCGGGCGGGTGGGATTCTGCCGTCTTGAGCTTCTCAGCGTTCTTGCGCCACTTGTTGCGAGCCCAATCGCACCCCGCCGACGCGGTGGGAAAGTTCCCCAGGTTGACACCGAACTCCTGCGTCAGCTGCGTGACTGTGACCCATTTCTGTCTTCTGTTTGTCGGCTCCTTTTTCGAGGACTCATAAACGGCTGTGAAGGAATGCGTCAGGCCCTTCAGCCTCTTGGCGTCTTTCCCGCCCTTCTCCTTGTCGGACATGAACGCGTCGTAGAACTCCTTCCGCTTCTGCTCGCCCAGTTGCTTGAACGTTGCAAGGGCGATGATGCACTCCTTCCCGTAGTCGCTCTGGGCATTGCCATCCTTCGCGTTGTGCCGGAGGTGGTTCATGAGGCACGTGGTCTGCGCGTTCGTGGGGGAATCTGGCGGCGGCGGGGGCGGGCTTTTCTTGCCCTTGGGGGGCGGGCTCTTCGCTGGGGGCGGGCCGTCTCCTCCAGGCAGCTGCGCTGGAGGCGGACCCTTCGGCTTCCCAGCCAAGCCGCGTCCTGCAGGTGCCTTCGCTGGAGGCGGGCTCTTCGCTGGAGGCTGGCCCTTCGGTTCCCCCTATGCTTTGCTTTTTGTTTTTTCCCTTTGCCTTTGGCGCTCGAGGCAAGAGAGTTCAAGGCATCAGGTGGGCGCTCAAGGCAAGAGAGTTCACGAGCGAAATCAGCAGCAGCGCCCGCCGAATCTTCTGTGGAAGCAGGAGAAGCGCATGGGGTTAGGGCAAATGGAATTTCGAGCCTCGGACGCGGCTGCTGCGCGCACAGACAAAAAGGCGGCGCCTGCATAAACGGGGGGGCGCGGCCTCCCGCCAAGAAGAGGCGCTGCCTCCAGCGCCTGCCCCCCGCGGCCGCGCGACGCAGGAGGCGTCGCCTCCTTCCCCCACCCATCCTCCAACCTCGCCCCTTTCCCCCGTCCCTCCCCGCCCGAACGCCGAGGGCTCAATCAGCTGAGTTCGTAATATTTGTTTGAGTTCTCGGCGCTTTTCCGAGCCATGGGGTCGCAGGTGAGCGCGCGTTGGACGGGGTTCTCGCGCCGTCAGGCGGAGGGAAACGCCGCGGCGGCGCCGTTCCAGGGGCGCGATAAGATGCAGGGGCCGCGCGCAGCCAGCGCCGTTCGAGAGAGAGAGAGAGAGAGAACTGACAGAGAGAGAGAGAGAGAGAGAGAGAGAGAGAGAGAGAGAGAGAGAGAGAGAGAGAGAGAGAGAGAGAGAGAGAGAGAGAGAGAGAGAGAGAGAGAGAGAGAGAGAGAGAGAGAGAGAGAGAGAGAGAGAGAGAGAGAGAGAGAGAGAGAGAGATAGAGAGAGAGAGAGGAGAACGAGGAAAGGGGATGCGAAGGGCAACCGTTTGAAATGCGCCCGCCCTCGCAGAGGAACCTGAGCAGGAGGGGTGGATCGCCGCGCCAGACGGCCCGACGCAGGCGCTGGAGCTTGCGTGGAAGAAGGGGGAGCGGCTCGCCTTCCAGGCCCGATCTCTCCTTCCTCACTTTTTCCCACTGATGCTCTAATCTCCACTTCCCCCCTTCCTCCCAGGTCGGCCGCCGCGCGTACGAAGCGGACTTGTGGGCGTTCCAGCGGTGGAACGCTGACAAGAAACTGCAGATGTGGTACTTCCCCATCAGGCGCTCGTTCCCCCCTCCTCTTCCTCCTCCTCTCGCTTCCTCCCTCATCCGCGCTCCCCTGCCCCTCTTCTCTTTGCCCCTGCCCAGGCGCCAGGTCATCGCGGCGCCGAACTTCTGAGGGCTGCGGCAACCGTCAGACACATACATTTTCTTCGCCCAACATTATCTTATCTTCTCTTCTTCTGGAGGCTGGGCCTCCAGCACAGGAGGTAATGCCTCCATTGCAAAAATCAAGGAGGCGTCGCCTCCTCTGCTCCTCGCAGCTCCTCTTCCCTTTGCCCCTGCAAACCGAACATGTGATCAAATGTTGATGTTGGAGCGAGCTCAAACCTATAAGGAAACACAAAATACAAAATGCAAAACAAAACAAAACATACAAAACATCGTAATACACATTTTTATATTAATAATACAAAGAGTACTTGCTATATTATGAAATATACAAACATAGAACTAATTACAAAAGAATACAAATATATACTATATATATAAACCAGACAACTACAAAACCACATTAGGCTACACAATCGAGGGTTTACTAAAACAAATACTATATATATAACATATTCGGCTTGCGTGTACTTCGTCTGTTTCTCAGGCCGCATCAAAATGTGCGGCTCAGGGAGCTGCCGCCGTGGATGCC
Organism: Prorocentrum cordatum; assembly: GCA_963575745.1. Classification (NCBI taxonomy): domain Eukaryota; class Dinophyceae; order Prorocentrales; family Prorocentraceae; genus Prorocentrum; species Prorocentrum cordatum. The sequence continues at coordinate 250,125 of CAUYUJ010016064.1, read as the reverse complement.
GCCCACGGCGGCGCGCGCCCCCCAGCAGAGAGACGGAAAGGAGAATCGGCAGGAACAGAGGACGAGCGAGGGCAAGATGAAGCGCAATCCAAGTGGAATGGAAAGGTGGCGGTGGGGGGGAAGAGCCTGCCTTTCTCTTCGAGGAGGCGGCGCCTCCTGACCCCCCCCCCCCTCTCCCTGTCCACGCCCCCTAGTCCTCCAGGCGCCGCGTCGCCGCCTGCGGAGCATTCGGGAGTTCGACCTCCCAAGGCAATCCCACGACGGGGCGATTCTACGAGAACCGCTTGTCGCCTCGACGCGGGGGCGGCCTGGAAGGAAAACCTCTCGAAGGCCCAATCGCCTCAGAGACAGTCGCTCTGCGGCAACCCGAACCTGTCGCGCAGCGTTTGGATGCTCTCAGCGATCTGGTTGGCCTGCCGCAGGAGGTGGCTCTGTTGCTTCAGAAGGAGCCTCATCGCATCCACCTGCTGCTGTTGCTCAGTCTGCTGCTGCTGCTGCGGCTGTTGCTGCTCCGCGTCGGCGCCAGGTGCTGTTGCTGCTGCTGCGGCTGCAGGGTTCTGCGTCTGCTGCTGCGTCTCAGCCGTCTGCTGCATCTCCGCAGCCTGCTGCTGATGCGCTTGATGCTGCTGCACAGCCCAGGCGGCGTGTTGCTGTCGCAACCTGCTGCTGTTGCTCTTGCTGCTGCTGCGCGGCCGCCTGCTGGTGCTCTTGCTGCTGCTGCGCGGCCGCCTGCTGGTGCTCGTGCTGCTGCTGCGCGGCCGTCGGCGGGATCTCCCCCCCCCCCATGGCGGCCGTGTCTTCTTGATGCTGCTGCTGTTGATCGTGCTGGTGCTGCGCGGCCCAGGCAGCCAGCGTGTCCTCAGTCGGCACCTGCGGCGGGAAGCTCTGCAGGAGGTCACCTCCTGGTGCATTTGGCGCGGCCCACCAGGTCCTCCCGGGGTACTCCGCAGCGCCAGAAGCTGGTGCTGAGCCAGCCGCCTTGCTTGTCGCCGCCATGCATTTCTTCTGCGGCGTCTTGGGGCGAAAGAGGCCAGCTTGAGCTGGCTGCTGCCAGCTCGGGCTGGACGACGCTGCTGCTGCTGCGCCCTCTGCTGCTGGAGCTGTTGCTCCTGTTGCTGCTGCTGCATCCTCTGCTGCTGGAGCTGTTGCTGCTGCGGCGCACAGCTGGTGCTGCTGGAGCTGCTGCACGGGCTGCTGCTTCAGGAACTGCTCTCCTGCTGCGTCCTGTGCTGCGGCTGCGGATGCTGCTGCTTGGCCGTCAGCTGGAGCTGCTGCTGCAGCCTCTGATGCTGGAGGCGTTGCTGATGCTGCTGCCGCTGCAGCCTCTTCTGCAGGCGAACGGGCCGCCTTTGCCCCCCGAGGGGCAGGCTTGGTCGGCGGCTTCCGGGAGGGCGTGCGCGGGCGGCGCCCCGCTTCCCACGGCGCCATTCCCTGCGGGCGGTGGCGGCGGCGGTTCACCAGCACGTCGGAGCCCACCTGGGCGGGAGAGGGGATGCTGCAGGAGGCAGCGCCTCCTCAAGTACCATGTCCGTCTCGAGTTCGACGTTCACAGCTCGAAACTCGACATCCGAATGTCGAACTTTGAACTTCGAACGTCGAACCCGTGCGGTGGGACTTCGAAATCACCCCACCTGCTTCTGCCGCGTCCGCCGCAGCGCATCATCCGCCTCCTGCGTGTCCGCGGCCAGCGACGCCTCCAGGGCGCGCTTCTTGGCCATGAACCTGGGCATGGAGGTTGCGTATGTGTGTGCTGCTTCCTTTTTTATGTTATTTTGCCGGAGGCGTTGCCTCCGTGCGACATTGTACCTTTTGAGTTTGTGTCCCCAGGAACTCGCGCTGCCGCACTCCCTTGGACATGCGGTCCCGCGCCTTCGGCCACACCACGATGGCCATGTGCCTGTTGTGGGTGGCCTGGTTGCGCTTCTGGCACGTGTGGCCGAGGCGCACGCGCGCGATCTTGTCCCGCTGGCAGTGCACGCAGCGCATGCCGCCACGGGCTTTGACCCACGCGCGCGCCACGCGTTTCCCCATCTCCTCGGGCAGCCACCTCTGCTCCATCTCGGGCTCGCCCTCACAGACCAGCAGGCAGTCGTCGTCCTCCTCCTCCTCCGCCTCTTCGCCACCGCCTGGCAATCCGTCGCGGAGCGTGTCCTTGAACGGATCCTTGCCAGGCGGCCCACCACCGCCGCCTCCGCCAGGGCGCCTCATCCGCTGGAGGCGCAGCATCGCCACCGCCTGCGGGCAGGGGGGATGGAAAACAAGCTTGCTCCTCCTCCTCCGATTGCTCCTCCTTCAGGAGGCGACGCCTCCTCCTCTTCTTTCCCCTCTAACTCCCCCTCCGCCTGCTGCGCCGGCGCGGCGGGCAGCAGCAGCGCCCAGCAGGCCGCCATGGCCCCGCCGAGAGGCCCTGCTTGGGGGGGGCCGCGCGGCCCCGAGCGTCGCGCAGGCGCCCCGCGAGGAGCGCTCGCGGCTGCGACGGGCGAGTGAAAACGTGCATCCAGCTGCCGTTCGGGTCAAGATGCACCAGGAGGCGGCGCCTCCTATAGAAAGCGGTTCTGAGCAGAAGGCGGAGCCTCCTGTCGGGGGCGACGCTGCCGAGCAGGAGGCGGAGCCTCCATCGGGAGGCGTCGCCCCCCCCCCCCCCCCCCCCCCCCTGTCGATCAACGCGCCCCTCCCCTGCGTGCAGGGGGCGGGCTCTATTCCAGGAGGCGGTGCCTCCCCCCCTTCCTTTGCCTTCGCTCTTCGCCCCCCTCCTTTTTAGCGGACCGCATCGAGAGCGGTGCAAGGTCTGATTCCGAACTCCTGTTTCAGCTGCGTGGCTGTGGCCCAGAATTGGTTGCTTCGCACGCGCATCTCCGCTGCCGCCGCTCCCTCCATCTACTCGCGCCGCCTCCGCCACTCCGAACTTGTCGCGCAGGAACTCCTCGCCTCGCGCTTTCACGGTCGCTTCCGTGATCTCCCGCATGCACAGCTTGCGGACCGTGTCCGCTGCCATCTCCCGCATCTGCGCCTCGGAGTAGTCACCCGCTGTCCACTGGCACACCTGGCTGCGCGGCTTGTGCGCCTGGCGGATCGCCACGGCCGCCTTCTTCTTCTCGCCTGCCTTATACCACGTGACAAACCAGGCTTTCCCCTTCGCAGAATCCTCCTCCACCTCCAAGCTCGGGCCCCTGTCGGCCTCGGCAGGCTTCTCCTCGGCCGCGGCAGGCTTCCTGACGGCCGCAGCCGGACTCCGATTGCCCGAGCCGCCCGCGGCGCCCTCCAGGTCGGATTCGTTCGTCTCCTGGCTGCTCTCCCTTTCGCCGTCCTCGCTGTCGTCGCGTGCGCGGGCCCCCTTGGCCTCGTCCTCGCCTTCCTCCTCGTCCTCCTCCTCGTCCGCTGCCGCCGGCCTCTTCGGCGCTGCCGCTGGCCGCTTCTTCGCCCCGCCCTTCGGGTGGGCCTGCTGCGGCTTGACTGCCTTCCCTCGGCCCCCCTGCTCCGCGGCCTGCAGGGCGTTTGCCGCGAGCGTCTCGACCGCCTCACCGTCGACGGTGATCACGGCGAAGCCCTTTCATAGGGGCAGGGACCTGGTCCAGAAATAACCTGGGCTAGGCGCGGATCTCATTAACACATGTTATGAGTGTTTGTCTTTTTTCGCCGTGCCCACTTGCCCTGATCTTGCCCCTGCTGGCCTTAGTCTCCTGCCCCTGGTTCGTGCCTCACCTTGCCGTCGCTTGTTTGTCCCCGTTGGCCCGCGACCGATGGCCGCACCTTTTGGCCCTGTCCCGCTCGGGCCCCCCGCTTCTCGCGCTCGCGCCTGACAACGCCACCAACAAACCAAATATGGAACAGGCTCATACGGGGCGAGAGGGAAAGGGGGGGAGGTGGTAGGATGAGAGAGGAAGCGGATGTAGGAGATATTGAATATTGTAGGGAGGCGGGTAGAGAAGGCAATGGGAGGACGGGCGTAATCGATCCGATATGCACTTCGCCAACCTATTGTGCCTAGTGTTGGCTCCACCGCCTCCCCAAGCTCTCCTGCTCCTGCCGATGTGATTCGAGGTTCTTGCTCCGAGTGGAGCGCGCGGCCCCCGCCTCGCCCGTGCTGCCGCTGAGCCAGCCGCCCAGCCCGACCCCAGCGCCGATCCTGCCCACCATGTCTCGCCGCGGCGAGGTGGCCCCGAAGCGGAAGGACGACAGGATCCACCGCGCGCTCCAGAGGCACGAGCACGACGACTACGAGGCTGACAGCCGCGCGGGCCGTCGCCGCGACAGCCGCCACCACAGCCGCCCTGGCCGCGACCGCGGCATCCGCGGAGGAGTCCGCGGCGCTGGCAGTGGAGGCCGCGGCGCCAGCAGCAAGAAGCAGCGCGTCGGCAGCAGCAGGGCGGACGACGACGAGCGCGCGGACCTCGAGGGCCTCTTCTCCGAGGAGGAGGAGGACGACCCCCGAGCCTCGACAAGTTCGGAGGCGCGGGACTCGGACATCGACGACGACGAGGACGGCACCGTGAAAAGCACCCCCGTCAAGGGCGCGGCGGCGCGGGGCAGGTCGAGGACCAGGCGCAGGATGCAGGCTGCCGTGCCGCCGAAGCCGCCGCGCCAGCTCCGCAGGACGGCTGGCAAGAACAAACCGAATAGGTTCAACCCCTCCTCGCCCCTCTCTCATCCTACGTATGTCCGTTGACTCCCCGCCCCTTTCCCCGCCCGCTCAATCAAGCGGACAGGTCCCTCTCCCCTTCGTTCGGTTTTCTCTCCCCCATCCCCCCCCCCGCCAATCCCCGCATACATGTCGGCACGCCCCTCACGCGGTCCGCCGCCCTAGGGGGGCGCCACCGAAGGGGCGGGGTCGGCGCCCAGCCCCTGCCAGGACCACGTCGGAGGAGAAGTGGTTCTCGTCCTGCCACAGGACGCTGGGCGGCAACCAGGGCCTCAAGAGGGCCCAGCACCTGAAGATTCTGGAGGCGATCGACGGCCGCTACCTCGCGGCGCCGTTGCTGTCGGACACGTCCGGCAACCACTTGGCCAGGCTCCGCTGGGATAGGATGGAGATGACCAGGGGAATGAGGGTGAGGATGAGGATGAGATGAGGATGATGAGGGGGAAGATGATGATACGGATGCGAGGATGATGATGATGCTGCTGTTAATGCCGACGCTACTGATGATGATGCTGATGAGAGGGATGAGGAGGAGGAGGGGGAGGAGGAGGAGGAGGAGGAGGAGGAGGAGGAGGAGGAGGAGGAGGGGGGCGGGGATGCGAGGGTGAGGATGAGGATTAGATGCGGATGAGGAGGGAGAAGATGAGGATAGAGACGGGGATGGGGATGAGGACGATGCTGAGAAAGGGGGCGCAGAGGATGAGGAGGCTACTGATAGAGATGGGGATGGTGATGAGGACGAGGATACGATGAGGATGAGCATTGAGGATGGGGAGGATGAGGATGCAGATGGGGAGGATCATGGGGACGATGGGGAGGAGGACGATGAAGACGATGATGAGGAGTAGGACCAGGATGCTGAGGATGACGAGGATGCTGGGCTGATGGGGGCTCCCAGGATGAAGAGGAAGGGGTTGGAATGGCGAGGGCGAGGGGATGACGACGATGGCAACGGCGAAGGGCGAGGCTCATCTTGGTGCTCACTGGCAAGGGCCCCACCACGCGGCTGGCCGCCTTCGGCACCAAGACGAAGAAGGCCTTCCGCGCCCAGATGCGGGAGCTCTACACGCTCGGCCTCGAGCGCGGCCAGGTCAAGCAGCCCGAGGAGTTGGACATCGCCAGCGAGGAGGCGATCGAGGCGGCGCGGGCACTGCACCCCCCCCCCCCACACCACCTCCTCCCCTTTCAACCCGTCCCCTGTCATTCCCAACGCCTCCCCTCCTCGCTCCATGGTTGTCTTCCTCTCGTGGTCGTGGCCCCGCGAGTGCCATTCCGGTAGGGATCAGCACTCATACAAGTGCTGATCCTTATCACAGTGGCTCCAGCGGCCCATGCAACGGGCCTTAGGCTAACACCGTAGTCCCAACCTCACACCATTCCTCCTCATGTTCCTCCTCGCAATCCTGGCCCTCATCTCCTCCGTCATCGTGGTCTCCCCAATCCGTGCTGTCGTCGCTGGCGCTCTCTGTAAAGTTGTCCCCGCCCGTTCTCTCATGCATCCCCCCCCGCGCTCGCCCTCGTCCTCCTAGACCATCTGGCGCCGCCCCCCTCGGTGGCGACGGTGCCTGAAGGGTTCAAACCCTCAGCCGCGAGGGGTTTGGCAACTTCGGGCCCTAAGCTGAGGGATCGGCCCTCGCGATCCAGCAGCTTAGGAAGCTGAAGGATCGGCCCTCGCAATCCCGCAGCTTAGGGCCTGAAGGATCGCAAGGGCCGATCCTTCGGACCCTAAGCGTGAGCGGCCAGCCCGCAGGCGCACTCGAAGGAGAAGGGCTGGCGCGAGGAGCGGATGTACACTGGCAAGCAGCTGGAGATCGCGAGCAGCCTGGGCGATATGGCGAGGAAGCAGCAGGAGGGCATCCAGGCGATGATCGAGGCGGCGGTGAACCAGGTGACCAAGGCTGCCGCGCCCACGAAGCCCAAGAAGGCGAAGCAGGAGGCGGGCACGACCGCCGTCGTGCCGCTCGGCAGCGTCGACGGGGAGGCGCAGGGCCAGACAGCAGACGCGGCGGTCTTGGCAGCAGCAGCGGTGGCTGGGGCCTGCAAATGACACGCCACGGCCCCCCCTCCCCGTCTATTCCCGCCCCGTTCCCCTTCCCATTGCACGTGCGCCATCCATGCCCCGATTCACTCACGCTCAGCCTGCGCCCGCGTGAACTCACAGTGGTACCCCGGCCCAAACATGCACATATTCAGACACATGCACACACGCAAGCATACTAAGAGGTCACACTCAGACCACAAATACTCAGACACCTCCACGCCCACGCGCAGACTCCCCAAAGCTCAATCTCGTTCGAAACAAATCGCGCCCAAACCCACTGACACGCAAATCCGTCCACGCCCAGACTCGCGCACACTGGCCTACCCGCACGCAAGCCATCCACATTCAGTGTCACTCAGACTCGGAGCCATTCACACTCGCACACAGACCCGCTCGCACTCAGGCCCTCTCTACCCCGTCCAGCTCCTCACCATCGATACATGTCCTTATGTAGGTGTCGCTCACATGCGCGTCGCACCGCCCCTTTGGCTCGCCTCTCTCTCTCTCTCTCTCGCTCGTTCTCTCCCTCCCCCTCTCTCTCTCTCGCACCCCGTTTCTCTCCACCTATCTCTCCCTACCTCTCTCTCTCTCTCGCCCTCTCCCTCCCTCTCTCTATACGCCCTCTCTCTATATCTCCATGTCTCTCTCCATCCCTCGTCATCTCTCTCTCTCTCTCTCTCTCCCCCCCTAGCTCGCTATATCTCTCTCTGTCTCTTTTCATTCCCCCACCCCGTTCCCTCGCTCTCAAGCCCCATCGCTCGTCAGCCCGCTCCCTGTCTCTGGCCCCCGTGCTCCCTCTCCCCCTTCTCTTTCCCTCACTCTCTCCTCCGTTCTTTCTCTAGGTATGTCCCCGCTCTCCCGCGTTCTATCCCCCCTGCCTCCCCCGCTGTCTCGTTGTCTCGTTCTCTCTCGTTCCCTCGCTATCGCCCCCGATCCGTATCCCTCTCTCTCTCTCTCGCGCCATCTCGCTCTCCGTCCTTCTATCGATCCGCTCCTGCGCGCCCCTCCCCCGCAATCCATCTCTCTCTCTCTCTCGCTCGCTCGCTCGCTCGCTCGCTCGCTCGCTCGCTCGCTTGGTCGTCTCTCTCTCTCTCTCTTTCTCTCTATCTCGCTCTGTCGTTCCCTCTCCCTCGGTCTCGCCCCCCCCATCGCTCCCTCTGTATCTCTCGCGCCCCGTCGTGACGGCGCCCAGGAGCTGCATTGGCCCCTGGACACCGAAATCAACGTTGCCCCCCTCCACCCAGGCAGCGAGGATGGGCGGCGGGAGCGACAGCAACGACAAGGTCGAGAAGAAGGACGGCACGCGCGGCGGCGGGGGCACGGGCAGCGCGGCCGCGGTCGCAGGCGGCGAGGGCGACAAGGTCGCCGCCGCTGAGGACGACCGCACCAAGGAGGCCAAGACGGCCAAGGGCGGCGGCAACGATGACGGCGCGCAGAGCGAGAGCGACTGACCAGCCATCCACTCGCAGGCGTCGTGGAGTCGGTCGCCGACTGGCTCGCGAGCGCTTGCAGATGCCTCCCACCACGCCCCCCCCCCCCCCCTCTGTGCAGCCCGTCTTACTCGCCCTGGTCGACGCCGATAGAAGGATGGGTAACCTTCCCAAGTGTACCCTTGCATCGTTGCCTCGTCGGTCCATCCTTGATTAGGTTCGATCGCCCACCGCGCTCGAAACAAAACTCTGCAATGAGAGCCCAAGGAGATCGGATCCTTACCGCGCATCGATGCTACACGGCGTGGCTGCACGTCGCAAGCATGCCCGATGCCAAGCAAGTCTCTCTTCCTGCCTGTCACCCGCATCGGGTTCCACGCTTCCCCACGCCCGTCCTCGCCCCATATGCCCGCTCTCCAGTCGGCCTTCTTCCTCCCAAGCCAGCGTCGGGCCTGGGCCAATTCCCAGCGCCATCAGTGGCCCACGGGAACCTCTACCCTCATCGAGTGGCGAGGGATGCGCCCCGAGATTCCAGGTTGTGCGATGTCCGCCGCATGTGCCTACTGTGATACATAGTTCAACGTGCTCGTGGCTACCCGCTGCCACGTTGGTTTCGGCGCAACCTGGGCGTGAGTGTGGTGCCTTGGCGAAACAACTCGTGGCCCGAATCGCCCCATCCCCCCTGCCCGCACGCGACGCTTCAACCCCCGTCGCGGCTGCGCAGCCGAAGTGAATTGGTAGGTCGGCCCTGGCAGACCCAAGGGTACAGTCGCACGTCGGCTCGCTGGTCGGACCATCCTCGGTTTCGGAGCAGTCTTGCAGCATGCCGGATGTCCCGCACGCGCGGGTGTGAGATGTAGCGAGTGCCACGGCGATGCGGCGGAGGTAGAGACCGAACAAAGGCGTCAATCATTTCAACATTGTTGACGCCTGTGCCTGGGCAAGGGATGCGTCGCGGAGCAACTAGTGGATTGGAGGGGGAGGGGAGGAGGCGGGAGGACAACGGCGGTGATAGGGAAGAGGAGGGGCCAAAGCGACCCAATGCCTGGTCCGCGTAGCCATTTTGGCTCAATGGCAATCGGGCGAGCTTATACCGTGAAACTGCCAACTGCAGGTTTCGAGGGTCAGTTTCTTCTCAACGATGGGAGTTGCGACGGCTGCGCGCGCTTGGGCGGCGCGTGGGCCGAGTGGAGATATGTTCGCGCATATCTCGGGCGCGCCGAGGAGGTGTGTGGGAATGGTTCAAGAAGAGGGCCCGCCATGAGGTCACGAACGAGTTTCTGAGGGCGAACGGCTTGGACGACACTGCGGCGGTGCGCAGCTCTCGCCACTGCGACGCCACCTGCGCGCCTGCGCCTGTCAGGCTCGCCGAAGACACGGTCAGGACGCAATGGGCCATTGCGGCCCTCGTGAGGGCGGCGGCCAGCAACTCCGCGAAGGCCGCGCGGGTTGCGGGGAGAGCCAGGGACTTGCTGTCGCACGTATTCTACGACGTTGCGGCGGTCCTCGGTAGCGAGCTGCGCTGCCAGATCTTGATCGCCGGTCGCGGTTCCTCCGGCAATGCCACCCCAGTCGCGGCGACAGTGGCGATAGCTGGAGACGGGGAGTGCATCTTGAAAGCACCTGCCAACGTGATGGTGGCGACAGGGCTCAGAGCGGGTGGCCAGCCCCTGGTCGACGTGCAGATTGCGTTGAGCAGACGCTCGGGGTTGAAGCAGAGTCCCAACCTGAGGGTGGCGCCCCCGTCGTTGCTCAGCCACTTGGACCGCGGACTCGTGGCGTGGATCATCTCGCGGGGGAGCCAATTGAGGGCAGCTGACGGGCCGAGTGCCCTGCTTCGACGCCTGCCAACGAGTATGGGATCGGGCCTCAAGCGGTTTGACGGCGACGCGTTGCGGCAATTGACGGTGACAGTTGTGCGCAGCAATCAGTCGCGGGACCCAGTGGCCCATTGGAGAGCCAACCAGCACGCTGACTATTTGGTTGGCGTGGTCAGGAGGTCCATCCGCAACGACGTGGCCAACGTCGTCAAGGAGTACACCTTCATGACCGAGAAGGCGTTCGAGGGCGCGTGCCGCGTGGGCCTTGCGTGCGACGAGGCCACCATCAGCGGCGAGTCCTCGCTCGTCAGTTGCCTCATCAACCTGTGCGACGACGGCGTCGCGTGCTACCTCCCCTTGCAGGCGCGACCAGGTCAACCAAAACAGCTGGTGGAGGAGGTGCAGGAGGCGGGGGAGATCAGGTGGAGGAGGAGGCGAAGGAGGCGGTAGCAAGGGCGATGCGGGCAGGGGCGCGCGCGGGGATGGGATCGCAAGGCGTGCGAGCGCAAGGGGTGGGAGGCAATGGCGTGCCCCACAGCAATGTCGGCCCAATCAAGGCAACCACGCGCCCATCTTCCCGCGGCGTCCGCCGCAGATGAGCAAACGGCCGCCAGAAGGGCCGCCGCCCGCTCGCAGAAAGCAACCGCGTCCGCCAGCGGGGCCGCCGCCCGCGCGCCTGCTGGCGGGCCGTGCGCTTCTCTTGCGGGTCGCGACGCCGAAGTGGCAAAGCGACGCCAGAGCAACTTGCGCCGCAAGCACGCCAGCCCGATGCCAGTTCCGAGGCAGCGGATGCAGGCGGCGCTGCCGATGCCACGGCAAGCGCTGCCGAGGAGGAGGCCCCCGTGGAGGCGGCCGAGGGGGCAGGGGATGCCGATGAGGTGGCCGATGAGCCCACGGAGGAGGCAGAGGAGTCGGCCGAAGGTGCAGGGGAGGAAGCCGATGTCGCGACCAGAGGGGTCGCGGCCAGTGCAGCTTGGGCCCATCTCGTGGCCGAGCTCCGAAAGCGCGCTCGGGCCGACGCCGACGCCGCGGAGGCCAGGGTCGTTGCCAGGGATGCCTTCGCGATGGCAATCCAAGCGACGGACGAGGTCAACGAGGGGCATCGCGCTTGCTGCGTGGCCGAGGAAGTGGCGCTGCAGTTTCGCAGTCCCACCCCCGACGGGGTTGAGGCGATCAACACTGCGCGACCTTCAGGCGCAGCGTTGGGAAACCAAGCGGAGGAGGGAAGCGAGTGAGGGGAGGACGGGGGAGGGCTAGGGGGAACGAGGAGAAAATGACGATGAAGATTGGGGGGCGGAGAGGAGCGAAGGACGATGCAGTGGCATGCGTATGCATAGATCCCTCTCTGCATATATATAGGCACATACATATATATATATACACACACAAGTGGCTGCACATGTTTAGTACATGTGTGTGCACACTGATACTGGTATATCAGATGGATGTCCTGGTTGGTTATTTTGCTATCCCTATTGGTAGACAACGGGATCGGACGATGAATGCATCGTGAGACCGGTAGAACGATAGTGGGGTCGAATGGTAGTGAGACCCCTGGGCAGATAACCATCCTGATCGATTGAATGGTTGTCATATTCGCCGTCCCTCCCCGTCCGATGGTTTGCGGTAGGTCTCTGATCAAGGTCTCTAGTGGTTGCTAGAACGCACGTGGCTTACCCTGCGTATCCAACGGCTTACACGTGGTATCTTGTGGTATGCCTGGGTTTGCCTTTGGTCTGCCATGACATGGGTTTTCTGTAGATGCCCCGTGCGTTGCCAATATGTGTCCTGGTGGTGTTCCACTCGGGGCCAATTGGGTTAAAACTGATGCTCCCGCGGTGTCAGAATTGTGATTACTATGTGTTCCCCACGGGCCTCCCGATGTTTCCCCTGGTCCTACTGGTTTCCGTATGTGCCCAACTGCTCTTTGAGAGTGCACATCGATGTCTTGTGATGTTGTATGGTGTCCCTTTGGGTGCCCAAGACCCTTTGGTGCCTGTGTGCGTGCTGTGGGTTTCGAATGGTGTCCCTGTGGCGTCCGATTGTCGCCTTTCTGCGTCAGATTGCGCTGGCCCGCGTCAACTTGCACTTGCCCCCTCATTGCAACTCGCACCCCCGCGCCCACGCGCATCGGCCACCACGGGCGCATTCGCACGCGCCCGCCCACATGCACCCACACGCGCGCTTGCGCCGAAGGCCCTGGGGCAGAAACCCCGCTGGCCCGAGTCCGAGGCGCGGATGTGCCAGCAGGCCGACAGGCGGAGGACGGTTCATTTCCGAAATGGATGGCGTAATGCCGCGATTTCTTTTTAAATGGCGACAGGGGGTTGGCGCACCAATTATGGGAAATAATGCGTATTAAAGAAACTTAATGCGAATTGAGGAAACCATTCTTACTATTCATAGTTATTGAATGTCAATTAAGGAAGATTAATGCGAATTAAGGAAAATTAAAGCGAATTAAAGAAAAATAAGGGAACTTAGTTCTTACGATTCAGAGCCAGTGAATGCGAATTAAGGAAACTTAGTGCGAATGAAGGAAAATTATTGCGAATTAGGGAAAATTATTGCGAATTAAAGAAAATTATGGCGAATTAAGGAAAACCAATGCGAATTAAGGAAAAATACGGAAACATAATTCTCACTGTTCAGGCTGAATCAATGCGAATTAAGGAAACTTAATGCGAATTAAGGAAAATTAATGCGAATTAAGGGAAAATAAACAAACATAATTTTCCCACATTCGGAATGGGCCCTTGTCCTGACCGACATGTTCCTCATTGGGCCCCAAATGCCAAGAGCACCCGGGGGCGGCCGTGCCCCAATAGCAACATAACACCAGAGTGTGCGACAGCCTGGCGTTGGCTGACTAGCCGCTGCGTGTTTGTTCGTGGGCGCGACAGGGCGCGACGCCTGGCCAAGTTCGGTAAGTTTGCAGACTGTTTCGCTACAAGGGCCCGTTTGGTTTCCAACGGTTCCCTTCGGTGTCCGATGGTTGCCGCTCGCTTCTCCTATTGTTGGCCCCAACTGTCCTAAAATGCCCTGCGCCCATCGAGTGCCCGATGGCGTTTCCCGCAAACTAAGGAGGGGCACGGGCAGGAGGAGGGGGGGGGGGGGGCCTCCATCGGAGGAGGGGTGGGCGCCGAGGAGGAGGACGAAGAGGACGGTGCTACTGATGAGGATGACGATGGCGAGGGTGAGGACACCGATAAGGAGGGCGGAGGCGAGGTGGAGGAGCGCGGTCGCACGCTGGAGGGGAAGGAGACGCATAAGGAGGACGTGGGCATGAGGAGGAGGAGGACGAGTTGCTGTCCTCCGTAGTTGTGGTGGTGTTCCTAGGGGGGCTAGTCGCGTCCCTTAGGTGTTTGATGATGCCCTGAGGTCCCCCGGCAGCGTGCCCTAACCTAATAATGTTGGCACCCTCGTCGCCGTCGTGTGTCGTGCCCCATGTCAGCTGGCAGCGCGTAGGTTCTTGCGGGTGCTCTTGGGCGTGACGGTTTATGGCAGGTGTCCGATGTATGTCCGAGAGGCTTTTGTTCTGTGTGCCCTTCAGATATCCCGCGCATTGCTCCCTGTCATTGTTTTCGCCCCGTGGCCTTCTCTCGCCGAGCGCGCCGAGGCGCGCGAGCAGGGGATGCGGGGGCGACCACCTTCATTGTGTGTCCCGAGCCCGCGCGCATGCGCGCCCGGCGCGGCGTTCCCGAGCCGTCGCGCGCACGCGCATGCGTATATCATTTTAAGACCGCACCACTGGATATTGCACGCGCGTGCATTTGCATTGTCAAGGCCTGTTTTGTGTGTGTGGATCGCACCGCGTAGACTGCGCCAATATGATCCCACCGCACCACCGCGCCCCTCAGCAATTTGCACCACGTATTTTGCACCACACATGTTGCACCATGTAGGCAGCACAGCATATGATGCACCCATTTGTTGCACCGCATGTGTTGCGCTTCGTTGGCTACGCCACATAGCTTGCACCGCGTAGCTTGCACAACGTAGGTTGCACCACCCTGCGCCACGTAGATTGCACCACGGGGACTGCACCGCGCAGGGTGCATCACGCCAATGGTTGCACCACGGATCTTGCACCGCGTAGATTGCGCCACATAACGTGCATGAGTGCACTGCGCGGGGCTGACGCTGGCCACCATCTCTCTTTAGCAACTACTGCCCAAGATGGCGCCTGCCGCGGTGTAGGCTGCGCCCGCAACGCGCGGTCATGGCCAGATCGCCTCCGCCCGCAACTCGCCCTCGACATCGGCCCTCCTGTCATCCGCGCTCGGCCCAGAACCTGACCCTGCCGACATCGCGTGGATCATGGAAGCGGAGCCTTACTTACACAGGTTCAGGCGTTTGGCCAACGCGTGCAGGTGGCATCGCGATGAGGGCGTCGACATTGCTTGGTATATGCTCTGGCGCTCACATGCCCAAGCGTATTGGCATGTGTTCATCGGTTGCCCCGAGCCCTACAGACGCAACAAATCTTGGACAGTTTCCCATGCCCCTATTCCGCCCTCCCCCCCCCCCCCCCCCGCCGCCCTTAACGACGCCCAACGCCGACGGCCGCCAAATGCGTCACACGGTGTATTTGGCAGACCTTAGATGGTAAACGCTTCCACGCTCGTTCGCACAGGACTCGACATTGGCTACCGCGTCTGCAGGACCCTGATTACCCTTTCTTCGGTGTCCACGCATTCGGATGAGGCTGTTGTGAACTGCAAGTGCAAACGCCGATGAGCGCAGTCGGGGCGCCAACCCGAGAGGATGCCCAAGGATATATTGGCGAAAGATATCGGAGGGGGAGGAACGGCGATGCGTGGGGCATATGTATGTGTATACACGTGCTTTGACGCATTGTATTGTAGTTGGCCCATGGAGCCGCCCACGACCCCACCCCAAGCCAGGTGGAGATGGAAGGGCATTGTCCCGTCCTGGCCTGGCCTGGCCTGGCCTGCCCTGGCCCCAGGGAGCGTGAGTCGGCCAGGGGCGCAACCCTGGCGACTGCTTGCATTGGCCGTGGCCCCGCGAGGGCCATGCTGATAGGGATCCGCATTCGGTCGAGTGCTGACCCCTGCCAGCTGCAGCGGACAATGCAGGGGGTCCTCGTGCGAGGGGGAGGGGGGGGGGGGTGGGGCGTGCGGTGGCCATTGATGCGCCCTGCAAGGTTGTGCCGCCCCTGCCTGAGCTGGACATGACTGACGAGGCGCCGCCCCTCGGTCGCCGAAGTGCGTCGCAGCGGGCCCCCTGCGCTGCCTAGCGCCCCCCGCCCCCCCCCCCCCCGCCCTTGCTGGGCAGCGCGGGCGCCCCCCTCGCCCTTTCGCCAACGTCGCGCCGGCGACCCCTCCCACGCGCCGCCCGGCCTTTCCCCGGCGGGGCGGTGGATGGATCCCGCAGAGGGCAATCCCCACCAAGCCGCATCGCGCTGGGTTCGGGCGGCCACCCCGCCCAGGTCGCCGCCGTAGGGTCCGCAGCCTCGTCGCGGGCGGCTCTTCTCTCCCGGCCCCTGGCCCGGCCTGTCTGCTTGCGGCCGCTGCTTTCTCTCCTCCTTGTCCTCCTCCCCCTCCTTCCCCTCCCTTCGCTTCTGCTCGTTGCTTCCCTCCCTTTCCTTCCCTCCCTTTCCTTTCCTCCTGCTCCCTGCCTGCTGTCTCCGCCTGGCCCGTCTTCTGCCTGCCCGCCCGCCCCGCCGGCCCTGGCCCCCCGCCTGGGCGTTCGTCGTCGTCTGCCTGCTTCCCCCCTCCTCGCCCCCTTCCGCCGGGCAGCGCAGCCTGCCCGGAACCAGCGTGGCGGCGTGGAATCGCGGATCCCCGCCGCCGAACGAGGCGGCGCCGGCCGCCATTTTAGGGAGGGCACCTCTTCCGACCCCACAGGGTCTGGGCCCGGACCCCGCCTGAAGCATCCAGGTCAGACTGTCGACCCCCCCCCGGGGCGCGCGGCGTTCGGCGCGGCCGCGAGCTCCTCGAGCGGAGGCCCCGCGGAGTGCGGCGGGAGGCCGCGCGGGGCCCCCCCGCGATCGGCGGCAGGGACGGCACCGGCGGGGCCCTGGAGCGAACGTCGGCTTATGCTTTCCTGAAGTGCGTTGACAACGCCATGTCGGCGGGGGCTGGTTTGCAGCTCGACGCGTTCAGGGCGCCGCCTCAGTATTTCGCGCGCGCGACGGGCCCCGACGAGGCCGCTGGGCGGCGCAGCAAATGCGCGCAATGGCACGCAGTGGAGGACGGGAGGGGGGTGAGATGGGAGGGGGATGATGAGGGGGACACAGGGAGGCGGCGATGGTGGGTGGAGGTGGGCAACGAGGAGGACTAGCACACCGAACCCACTCAATCCAAGTACGTTCTGGAGAAAGTCGGGGGGGGGGGGGGGCAGGAGATCCATGAGAGCCCATCGGGGCGTGGGGGTGACAGAGTAACGCGCCACGACCGTTCTACGCCCCCCCCCCCCCGCTACACTCGTAAACAGCATCGCCGCTGACGCAGCTTAGTATAAGCAGAATTGCCAGCATCAGCATCAATATCATCATCAACATCGCCATCATCAGCATCAGCCTCACCGTCATCACCATCATCATCACCAGCGTCATCACCCTCATCAGCAGCAACATCATCATCATCATCAACAACAACAACAGCATCATCAACATCATCATCATCATCATCGTCAGCATCACCATCATCGGCATCATCATCACCATCACCATCAGTCGCAACAACGTCAGCATCATCATCATCGCCAGCATGGCCATCACCACCATCGGCGCCAACCTCACCACCAGCATCACCATCACCGACAGCATCCTGATCACCAACACCATGCGCACCATCATCAACGTCGCCATCTGCGCCATCATCATCAACATCATCTCCTCCCGTCGTCATTCCGCACATGGCCCCGACCCCACTCCTCCACCCTGCCCGATTCTTGTCCACAGCCCCAACCCTCCTCTGATGTCTCTGTGGCGTTTTGTCCCGCCCTGCCCCCGGGTCAGAATTCGCCATCCGACTGACGGACATTGGGTCGTGAACGTTGCCACGGAGTTGCAATGTCGAGAGCTCCCTGACGTCGGCCTGCCGCGCCTCCTCTTGACCAGCATGGGCCAGTGCAGCATCGGCCGCAGTGCCATGTTCCTCGCCGCGCAGAAGCGCCAGCTGCTCGTGCTCATGAACTGGGGTAGTATCTACCATCGGTGCTGGAACGACGTGCTCGGCGCAGCAGGTAAAACATCGAGGCTGAGGCGGTCAATATTGTTCTTGACGCACGTGCGCAACATTCCGCATGGGCCGTGGTCGGGGTCAAAGTTCTTCGCTTCGCGGAAGGAGTTCTTCGCGACGTTTCTCTCGACGTCGACCATCGACGGCGAGTGGTTCCAGACTGCGGCCGGCGAGATCGCGTCGGACAGGGGCATGTCTTCCCCCGCGAGCCGCGCCGACATGGAGGATCTGATGCGCGCTTGCGCCGGGGCCGAGCTGCTGCAGAAGCAAGGCAAACACGTGAAGAAGGCTAGGTGGTTCTCCCTCTTCGCTGCGCTCAAGGACTTGATGGCAGATTGGGCCCTGCTGCGGGAGGCCTACAGGTACTGCCACATCCTGTTCCACGGCAAGGGCGAGGAGGAGTTCGTCGAGGAGATGCCCCACGGAGCCCCAGCGGGCACAGCCCCGAAGGACTACAGACAGGAGCTGCGCGAGCTCAAGCAGAACTCCAACGGCATATCGCTTGGGGCAAAGCTGATGACGAGCGAGCCCAAGCAAGACATGACTATATTGTACCCAATTGTCGAGCCGTACTGGTGCCACTTTGGGACGGTGACGGAGACCAAGAAGAACGCTGAGGAGAACAGGATGCACTACGCAGACTTGGCGACTGGCGGGTGGACGTCCCCATTGCGGCCCAGCCTGACGAATGCCCTCGCGGGCCCACGTTCCTTGAGGTTGATGGGCGTCCTCTTGGGCCCGCAGGGCGACGGCGCGCTCTCGCCCGAGACGCTTGCCATGCAGCGCAGCACGTGCGCCGTCGCGGCCAAGTTCGCGCGCGAGCTTGCGGGCACGAGGTGTATCAGCTCGTCCGAGCACTACGCGTCCTACCCTGGCTCATTTGCGGCAATCCTGGCAGATGGTGTCACCGCGGAGGCCCAGCTTGCGGCTGTGAACAAGTTCCGAGCTGACTGGGCCACCGCGCTCAGGCTAGAGAAGGCTAAGCACTCGAGGGACGACATCAAGGAGATCCTCATCCAAGTGGAATGGATCGAGATGCCCGCCAACAGGATCATCATGCAGATGTTCGACCGCCCGCTGGACGCCACCAGCGTCGACCAGGATGGGTTTGACATGGTATGGGACGCGTTCAGTACTTTCGGCGACTCCCTCGTCATCGAGAATACGAGCAACTTGCAAAGGAGGATGACGATGGGGCAATTGAGCGACGTCTCTACCGCTGCAAGGCGGCATCACCAGTGCATCACAAGCACGCTGCTGCAAGAGCGGGGGCTCCCCTGCGCCGATATTGTTGACAGCGTGGGCGAGGTGGTCACCAGTCGGAGCATGTGGCATCAGAAAGGGCACAGGCTTGCACCAGAATGGTCTGAACTCATGCTGCCTCGCACAAGTTGGCTTTCGAAGGCACCAGAGACGAGTGCGATTGGAGTTGCGGCATGGCAGTGGCTTCGGCATGCAGACATGATGGGACTGGTGGACAGAGTCGGTGGTGAGGCGATCGATCTGAGAACTGTCTCGCTGGCATCGCTCGTGGTACCAACTACTGTAGTTCAATCAGTTCGAGATGACACGATCGGCATGGTCGCTGGTGGGGCTAAGTACTGTTGGATATGGCCGATGGATCAGGTCCGCGCGGGCCCGCTGTCGTTCGAGATTCGGTACGCTGCCCAGCCGATTATGACATTCGTGTACAATTTCCATGACTGGCAAGTTTTCGAGACCGAGGTTGCCCCGCCCTGTGCGACGAAGGTGGACCCGCCGCGGATCGTCTGGCAGTGCACGTCGGAGCCCATGTCTGTCCTGCGGTTCGGCCTTCTGCGGAAGATCGACCTAACCGCGGCGATGTTGAAGCTCGTGCTGGCAGTTTACCATGTTGAGCACCACGCGAGGAAGAAGGGCGACCTCGTGGCCGCACTCGTGCAGCACGTGTTTGCAGCCGATTGCCCGAAGGAGTTCGCCGACGCGTTGATCGCCGACATTTTGCACCAGCCCTCGGGAGAGGAGCTAGAGGAGACGGAGATCACAGACCCAGTGGTTGAGTGCCTCGGCATGCTGGACGAGGGGAACGTCAGAGAGTTCGAGGCCATGGCCCTGGCGGCCAAGGGGAAGCATATCAAAGACATGCATGGGATAAAACGGAAGCGCGACGCGTTCACGGAGGAGGCGGCGCTGATTCGCAAGGACGTTGCCAAGACGCTCCCCGACTGGCGGGGCTTGCTGAAGCCGCCCAAGGACGAGGACAAGACCCTGGGGATCGAGCTCAGCCGCGTGTAGCGCAAGTGCACTGCGACGGCCAGGTACATCCTGAACGACGGCGTCGCGCTGTCAGCGGGGGTGCCCAAGCAACTGCTGCAGAAGACCAGGAGCAAGACCTGGGACCGCGATGACGTCGCGATGGAGTTCGTCGCCCTTCGCACGGTGGTGCAGTGGCTGTGGAAGAAGCACCGCATCGTGACGGGCAAGGGCGCGCCGACGCCCGTGCGGGACTGGCTGGCCAGCAGCAGCACGGAGCCCTACGCGGTGCCTGGAGGCCCCGACGAACCTTGTTGCAGCTGCAGGTGGCATCGGCGTCGGGGACACGAGTTCGAGGTCGAGCTCGTCGTCTTCATCGCCGAGCTCGGACAGCAGCTGAAGGAGATCAGGAGGCGAAACCGTTCGCTAGTCACTACGTTTTGGTTTTGTGTGCAAGCGTGCACGCGCCCTTCACCATCCTCATCGCCCTTCTCCTGATCCTCACCCTCGCCCTCCCCGGTACCATCGCCTCCTCGTCCTGTCTCCCCAGCCTCCCTTCACCATCGCACTCGTCGTCCTCCTCATCCTGGTCCGCCCCTCCACCGTGACCATACCACCTTAAGCATACCCCTAACAGTAAATACGTAAGCACAAAGCGTAGCTCAAGTAATTGTTGCGTACCACACTGTCACAGCGCTTCAAACCCTAACCCGAACACCCAGACACCTTACCCTTGCACTCATATCACCTAAACACGACTCGTAACCCTGCCCCTAGCACAGTGGCCTTAAGCACGAACCCCACACCTGACACTCCGAATCTTAAACCCTTAACCCGACCGATTCCACCTGAGCGGTCTAACGCTAGGACACTAAGCATACCACCTTGACACTAACCCGCACACATTACCCGTATCACCACGTCCCTAACACCCAAACCATAGTGCCCCTAACGCTGGCGCCCTGGCCCCGACGCCAACGCCCTCGCCCTGCGTGCGGAACTAGCCGCAACCGTGCCACCCGCACTCTAACCTTAACGCACTAAACCGACAATCCCGACACACTCTTAAGACCACCCTAGCTCTACCACCCTAACCCGCACCGCCCGAACCAACCCCGACACACTCCCGAGACCACCCTAGCCCTACCACCCTAACCCCAACACCCTAACACCCCGAACGCCCTACACAACACTGGGAACCCACACCTCTGGCCCGCATGGAGGCGGGCGGTCCTCGGCATCCCTCTGCCACCCTCCCCGGGGACGCGTTCGACGCCTCCATCGCCATCAAGTGACTCGGAGGTGCCGAGCTGGACTGCGAGGCGAGGAGTGCGCCCGACGCACCCTCGACTCAACTTGAAAACATTCCTTCTCCCGACGGCTCGGCACCGAGGGCACAAGCCTCGCCCGCGGGGGTCTTCAGTGGCCTGGCCGATCGTGCAACGCAGTTTTTTGTTCGAGGGTGCTCAATGCGCCCCCACTTCCGACCCCCCGCCGATGCCCTCCCGTTCACTTCTGCCCATGCCCACACCCCTCGGCCCCAAGGGGCAAACAAAACGGAGGGGGGATAGGTCGTGGCCCGCGAAGCCCCCCGCAGGCGAGTTCAGGGACGTTCTGGTTATCTTCCGATAGGCTTGCGCCAGCCCGCCAACGCCAGCACAGCAGCCATCGCGCTGGAATAAGGACAACTTTGGGTCTCGAGTCGGGGCCCGTTGCGCCTCGACGTTCCCTTCTGTCACTCCTGGGTTTGCCCGAAGTCCGCAGCCAACCTCACGTCAGACATGAGCGATGCGTCGTAGCGGAGGCCCCGTTAAGAATGACTCTGGCCGTGCAGAGTAAACGCCGACATAGGGACCACTGCGGGCCCAGGAGGGCCTATGGTTGTCGGGCCGTTCTGTAGATCTACGGTTGGGAACCTGTTCGCGCTCAGGTTTTGCCGTGGCCAGGAAGGGCATCGCTCTCCTTATTCGGCATTCCTTATGTTAGAAAGATGGCCGCGGGTCTTGTCTGCCTTTTTCGTCATCCCTACTCGCAGCCGCCCTCTACCTCCTCGTCCATCACTCCTTCGCCCCTCCCTTGTTCCAGATTTTTCCTTGACTGTTCGCTCCCCTCCTCACCCCCTCGACCGCATCCCCTGCGCGTCATTGCTTTCCTCCCTCTATCCTGATCGTCGCCCTCCCCTTGACTATCGCTCCTCGTTTGCTCGTTGACCTCCTCCTTCTATCCCTTAATATCCTGCCCTTCCTCTTCATTATCCCCCATGCTCCTCCTCCTAGTTCGGTTCTCCTTGCCCCTCCTCATCCTCCAGCCTCCTCCCTCTGCCTCCTCCTCTTTATTATCTTTCCCCGTTTTTCCTGCTCCACGTCCTCCTCTTCCCCCTCCCCGTTCCGCCGACCCACCCATCCTTCCCATTATTCCCTCCATTCGTTTGCCCTCCACCCCTACTCACCCTCATCCTCATCAGCTCTATGTCCTTCCTTCTCCTCCTCTTCCTCCTTCTCCTGCCTCTTTCTCCTGCCACCGCGGGTCTAGAGCTATTCAAACGCAGCGCTCCTTGTCATGGAGCGCGCGCGCAGTCCGAGTTGCGCGCTCTTGTGCGAGCGCAATCCTCTTTGCCCACCCCCCACCGATTTCCTGGTAGCGGGGCTCTACCCCCACCTATAACCTCATCAAGGCAAGTGGGCACGGCGAAAAAAACAAACAAACCCACATACAAATTGTTAATGAAATCTGCGCCTGGCCCGGGTTATTTCTGGACCGGGCCCCTGCCCCTATGACCCTTGGTGCCCTGGCGAAGACGGAACCGCTCTTCTTTGAGCCCGAGCCGCGCCTCGGGGCAGTGCCGAGCCTTCACGAGTTCCATCGTGTTGTAATCCACCCAGTCTTCGTCCTCCTTGAAGGTCGCCGTCTTCTCGGCCCGGTAGCTCGCCCCCCCCTTGCGCCTCGGCGGTGGAGGGGGGGGGGGGGGGGCGATGGGGGCGCGGGAGAGAGAAGAGAGAGAGATAGAGAGAGAGAGAGAGAGAGAGAGAGAGAGAGAGAGAGAGATAGAGAGAGAGAGAGAGAGAGAGGAGATAGAACAAAAAAAAAAAAAAAAAAAAGAGAAGAGAGAGAAAGAGAGAGAGAGGGGGGGGGGGGGGCGTTTTTTCATATCGAACTCTCTCTCTCTCTCTCTCTCTCTATCTCTCTCTCTCGAACTTCGAACTCTCTCTCTCTC
The DNA here is from genome assembly GCA_963575745.1 of Prorocentrum cordatum. Taxonomy (NCBI): domain Eukaryota; class Dinophyceae; order Prorocentrales; family Prorocentraceae; genus Prorocentrum; species Prorocentrum cordatum. Next base: position 227,541 of record CAUYUJ010016064.1, on the reverse strand, counting down.
TCATCTTCTCTCTTCTCTCTCTCTCTCTCTCTCTCTCTTTCTCTCTTTCTCTCTCTCTCTCTCTGTCTCTCCATGCCTCCCTCTCTCTCATGCATGGTGCACAGCGAAGCGCAAACGCCGCGCGGGCCTCCCTCGTGCTCGGCGGGCTGCTGGCCACGGTCTCCTGCGACGGGACGATGTGCACCCCCCCGTCGCCCCTGCGCTTCCGCGGGGGGCTCCTCGCGCCAAAAAGGGCCAGGATCGCCGCGCCCTGGTCCGCTGCGCTGGACGCGGCGCCGCCCGAGGCGGCCGACGCCGCCCCTGGGCTGCCGCGAAGCTTTGCCGAGCTCGGCGGCGTCGAGGCGGGCGAGTGCTGTCCGCCGCCCACGGCTTCCGCTTTCCTGGCGTGGATCACCGTCTGCGCCGCGGGAGGGAGGCGCTGCAACTCCTTGTTGCCGATCCTCTTGTTGCAGCGCGACAGCGTCTCCACCATCATTTTTGCCCGCGCCGAGGACGCGGGGCCCGCCTCCCCGAGCACCTCCTTCAGACCCTTCTGGAGGTCCTTCGCGGACAACCTCGCGGGCCGCCCATTCGCGCTCGCCGGGAAGTTCACGTTCTTGCGCACGATGTCCTCGTAGCTGCCCGCGCAGTGGAATCCCAGGATCTCGCCCTGCCACTTGCGGATGATCCCGTTAAAATCCCTCTGGGCGATCTCCATTTTCGCACGCCCCGACGCCATGCGAGCGGCCCCGCGCCGAGGTGGGGGGGACCGTTGCCGCGGCCTCTCGATGGCAGACTGTGGCGGCGATGGGAAGGTTGGAGGCGCCGCCGTCGTCGCTCCTAGGAGGCGCGGCCTCCACGTCCGCATGCTCGCCCCGCCCCATTCCTCTTCCCCCCTCCCCCCGTGCAGGAGGCGCGGCCCCCTCGTTCTTCGCCTCCATGACAAGAAGTCAACTTCCGCCCCTGCGAGATCGACGCGATGCCCTGGATGGGGGCGACGCCCCCTCCACACGCCAGGACCGCTCGCACACGCAGCATATGGCTCGCCGCAGGAGGCGCGGCCTCCTCCGCGCGTGAGTAAAAGATCTCATTTCAGGAGAAGTGCGCCTCCTCATGGGACAACATCGCGCCGTCGTCGTCATTAAGATGTACGCGCCGCTACAGATTTAGCGACGATCGTCGCCAAATTTTAGCGTCGACGCTAAATTTAAGGCCGACTACTAAATAAGCAGATGCGCTACATAAGCATAGATAAATTTACATAGTGAGGACCCAGGACCCGGGAACCGGGAACCCGGAACCAGGAGCCGGGAGCAGGGAGCAGCGACCGGGAACCGGGAACCGGGACCCGGCCGGATGCCAGGAGCTGGGAGCCCGGAGCCCGGGAGATGGGACCCAGGGGCCGGGAAGCGGGGACCGGGAAACGGGAACCGGGAACCGGCCGGGAGGAGGAGGAGGAGGAGGAGGAGGAGGAGGAGGAGGAGG
>CAUYUJ010016064.1:182500-225977 GCA_963575745.1 Prorocentrum cordatum | reverse complement strand
TCCCTATGGGGCCACGAAACGTGTGAGGGGTGTTCCGAAATGGGTGCGGCGCCGCCATGCGAACGCAGCCACTGGGGCCTTCGGTGGAGCTCCCTATGGGGCCACGAAGCGTGTGAGGGGTGTGCCGAAATGGGCGCGGCGCCGCCATGCGCCCGCAGCCACTGGGGCCTTCGGTGGAGCTCCCTAGGGGTGTGCCGAAATGGGTGCAGCGCCGCCATGCGCCCGCAGACACTGGGGCCCTCGGTGGAGCTCCCTATGGGGCCACGAAGCGTGTGAGGGGTGTGCCGAAATGGGCGCGGCGCCGCCATGCGCCCGCAGCCACTGGGGCCTTCGGTGGAGCTCCCTATGAGGTCACGAAGCGCGCGAGGGGTGTGCCGTGATAGTGGGAGGAGGGAAGGGGGAAGGGGGAGGAGGCGGAGGAGGAGGAAGGAGAGGAGGGGAGGGGAGGGGAGGGGAGAGGAGAGGAGAGGAGAGGAGAGGAGACGCGGGGCACCGTCTCTTCAAAACGAGGACCCAACACCACAGGATGGTTGGGAAAAACGCCTGGCCAAGTTTTCTGAGCTCCCAGACCAGAAACACCAGAAAAAAAACAACGCTGGGCCAAGTCTTCTGAGCTCCCAGACCAGGAAATAAACAGAAACACAAACGCTTGGCCAGGTTTTCTGAGCTCCCAGACCAGAACAACCAGAAAAACCAACGCCTGGCCAAGTTTTCTGCGCCCCCAAGAGGAGGAGGAGCGGGAGAAGGAGGAGGGCGAGAGAGAGAGAGAGAGATAGAGAGAAAGAGGGGTACACACACATATATATATATATATATATATATATATATATATATATATATAGAGAGAGAGAGAGAGAGAGAGAGAGAGAGAGAGAGAAGGAGAGAGAGAGAGAGAGAGCCAGAGAGAAACAGAGAGAAAGGAGAAAGAGAGAAAGATAGAGAGAGAGAGAGGAGAGAGACAGCGACAGAGAGAGAGGGATAACGGAGAAAGAGTGGGGCACCGAGATTGAAGGAGGGAGAGCGAGAAAGAGTGGTTCTCTCTCACGAACAAGGATGGCATTGGGCAAACACCAGGGCTGCGGGCAAAATTGTTACGGACCTTCCGTTTTTGGTGTTGGTTTTTTTCCACAAGAACTCCCCGTGGCGGCCCGTCCCGCCGGCCACCCGAAAGGGAGCTCCAGGAGCTCAATCCCAGAGAAATCCCCCAAGACGGCTCAAGATGGCCTCCAAAAAGGACTCCAAGTCCGCCCAAGATGGTCCAAGATGGCCTCCAAGACGGCCCGAGAGAGTCCAAGATGCCTCCAGTTCGTCCAAGAAACCTCCAAGACGCCAAGATCGCCCAGGAGCCCTTCAAGATGTCCCCATGACAGCTCAAGAAACCCCCAAGAGGGCCCAAGAGGGCCCCGACGGCCGAAGAGGCCTCCAAGACACCTACGCTGCCTCGAAAACCGCCCTGACACGGCCCATGAAGGCCTGCAATCGGCTCCGGGAGGCCTCAAAGACGGTGTCGGACGGCGTCAAATGGGACAGGAACGCTCTAAGACGACCAAAGACTCCCTCAAAGAGCCCCCGGAGGCCCCCCAAAACGCCAAGGAGGCCTCCCGAGAAGCATTCAAAAGGTCCACAGGAAGTTCCAACAAAACACCCAGAACCCAAAAGTCCCCAAAGAAGCTTTCAAACATGTCCCGTTCCCTCCTGCTGTTCCCCCCCTTTCCTTTCCCGTCTCTTTTCCCCCCCAAGTGTTCCCCGAAGGTGTCGAGGCGAGACTCGGGGAATACATGGTCCGATGGTTTGGTCAAGCTCCGCCTCCAACAACGCTCAGCATGCACCAAACACTGCCTCCACCGAGTGGCTCTGATCACCGAGTAAACAATGCAGTCCGTCGCCCCACCAAGTGTGTGCAAATGCTAAATTTCAGCTCCGTCGCACAAAAAGGCCACGGAGGCCTCCCGAGATGGCCCCAACAAGCCCAAGTATCGCCCCAAAACGGTTTCCACGACAGTCCCAAGATGCCTCCAAGACCGCAAGGATGGCCCAATAAAGCCCTAGAGCGGCCTCCTCCTCCCTTCTGCTGGTCATGCTGTACATGCTGTACATGCTGCTCATGCTGCTCATGCTGACCATGCTGCTCATGTCTATCATGCGGTTCGTGTATATCATGATGTTCATGACGATTATGCTGCTCGTGTCTGTCATGCCGTTCATACTGACCATGTTGGTCATGATTTCCCGCTAGACGACGACTGTTGGCTAAGGAGGTTCTTGTTCACGAGACTCTCTGGACATAATTGGAATCGCGATGCCGCTGTGGTTCTGAAGCTCGCTTGCTAATGACATGTTCCTCTGGGGCCCCCTTGGAGGCCGGTGCGCTCGGGCGCCAAAGATAAGATGGGATGCGCCAGGGCAGGGAGCAGGAAGCATTGTCATCCCGAATCCGCGAGGCCTCGTCAGCACTGTTGAGTTCACTCGGGATCCACCGAAGAACAAGACGAATGTCGCGAGCAAGGAGGTAGGCTCTGATGCGTCTGCTGTTCGCCAACATAAAGTACTCTTTTGATCGGCATCGGCAGATCGACAGCACCGCTCCCATGTTATCGCATAGGTGCACGTGCCCGATGTCGTGACCCCACCGCGTCCGGGCGAGGCGACGCACAGCGGCCAGGACAGCGCGGGCCTCCAAAATTGCGACGCCCTCCGCCCTGGCCCGGGCACCGCTGTGACAAAGGCCCCAGCGCGCCTGGTCGAGCCACCCAGCAGGCACCTCCTCGAAGCCCTCGTCGAGCGACCAGGCGCCTGCAGAGGCCTCCTCGGGCGCAGCCGGGCGCCGGGGCCCAGCGCCCCCCATCCTCGACGTAGCCGGCGCGCTGCGTCGCGCGCTGCCACGGAGCCAGCTCCATGTTGACGCGGGAGCGGCTCCGCTCGGCAACGCGCCCCACTCGGGCGACCTCCCTGGAGTCATGGTGGAAGTCGCGCCGAAGCCGCTCTCGGATGCGTCGGAGGCGGTGTCGCAACGGTTCCAGGGGAACACCCAATCGCTGCCGAGGAAGACCAGGAGACCCCGGAAAGAGCTGAGCTCCTCGCGCACGGAGGTCCACATCTCCTGCCACTCCCAAGAGTTCGCCTGGATGAACGCGCAGCTGACTGAGAAGCCGCTGAGCCCCCCGCGCCTCGCCTAGCCGGCGCAAGCGCAGTGGCCCTGGAGGCGCCCCAGGTCCCGGGCAGAAAGCCTGCCGCGCTGCAGGACGTAGGCCAGGGACCTCTCGAGACGGCAGCGCCGCTTGCCGGAGATGGCCGCGCGCGGGCGCTCGCAGTCCACTACCGCGCCCAGGGCCGCGCCCTTCGACTCGAAGATCTCGACCTCGTGGGCGTCGAGCCTCAGCTTGTTGAACGCTGCAACCTTTTCGTCCAGCGCCCTCCTGACTGCCGCCAGGACTTGCCCAAGCACTCCCAGGTTGTCAACGTGCACGCGGTGCCGGAGGCCCTGCTCGCGGCCGTCGCCCAGACAGAACACCATGGGCTCACCGCGGTCGGTGGCCAGCCTGGCCCCCCGCAAGAGGTCGCGCTGCCGCGCCAGATTGGCGTTGGCGTTCTGGCAGAAGTAGAGCGACCAGGAACACCCCATGGGATGGGCTCTGGAGCAGGGGAAGACCACGCCCTCGCCGCTTGCCACGCGGCCCTCGACGGTCTCCACGGAGTCTACACGCAACTGACTGGAAAGGCGTAGCAAGGGCTCATCCAGGTCGGCATCACCATCCTGTGGAAGCAGTTCTCGACGTCACCGACCCAGAGACACAATTGTTTTATCTTCGGGGCGAGAGCGAACCTCTCCCGCTAAAAGCTAGGCGGGCTACGCACAGCTTTAACTAGGGAGACAGGGCACAGGAAGGCAGGGCCTCAACCCCCGACCCCGAAACACAGGCGGAGCGCCCGCAGGACACCCCAGCTCGAGTCCTTCAGCAGGCATGGGTCGTCATCGACGACGACCTCAAGGCGTGACAAGCCCTCCGCCGTCCACTCGTGGTGGAGGAAGGAAGCGCTGGTTAGCGGGGCGTGCATCTGCAATCATTCCCATCTTCTGTCTGCCCTTCTTCCAGACAAAGAAGGCCCCGACAAATTCAACGGGCTCTGAAGTAAATCGTGGCATGCCAATCGAATGCAGCCTCCCCATAAAACGAACCAGCAACCTCCTACTCTGTGTGAGCGCAGGGTCCAGTTGAGACCGCGCTGGGTCGCTTTGGCGAAGGCGTTCGAAATCAGGGACGCTACGCAACGCCTGCTCTCCAAGGCCCTCCAGAAAACGCAAGCCCTCTGCGTCGAGCAACTGCTCCAGGCGCGGGGTGTCCCGGGCGCTCTCCGGCAGCGAGACGAGCCCGAGTTTGAAGGGAGCTACGTTCGGCCGGCCGGGCTCCTCGTAGGACCCCCGCCCTCGGAGCAACTCCAGATAGGCCGCTCTCGGCGAAGGCGCGTTTGGCACCGGCTCCTGGGCTCGCGCCAGTCCATCGATGCGCGCAGTCACTTCGCTGTGGATGTCAGAGTCGCCGCCGCTGCCGACCGCAGGCGAACCGGTCGCCTTCGCCAGCCAACCCAGGGCATCGATTGCCCTGCTCACCAGCCGAAAGTGCAGATGGCGACCTCGCAGTCCGCGATTGAGGCGACCTCCTCCACGTGCTGATGGCGGCTCCTGCAGCCGCGGCAAGGGGAACTGGCGACGTTCGCCGCGAGGCTGCCAGGCGCCCAGCACCGGGCCAAAACAGCTGCCCGCCGAGGGAGGGCCCATTCCCCTCGGCCGTCTCGTCGCCCATGCCTTCTCGGCGGCCGAGGGGCCCTTGGCCCGCCGCGCCCCCGGCCGCCATCACGACCCCGGCCTCAGCCCCTCGGCCCCTCGCCGGATGCGCCGTCAGGCGCCTCCTCGCTGCCAGCAGCGCCGCCGCTGCCCAGCCCACGCGCGAGCCGCAAGAGCGCCAGACTCCGAACACCTCTTTGGGGTCGGCAGCAGGGGCGGCAGCCTTCAGAGAACGCAGGCATTGGGGGGTGGGAAGTCGAGGAACAAAAAACTGCACAATAAACTTCAACTTTCGGCGTTCCGCGCGGATTTCCTGGATCTGCGCTGGACGCTCCTCCCTGGCGGCGCGCTCCGCGCGCCGGAGGGCGGCGCGGAGGCGCCGCCAGGGGGGCCCAGCGCAGATCAACAAAAAAATCCGCGCGGAGCGCCGAGAGTTTACGCGTAGGCCTACGTTGCGCCCAGCAAGATACCGAAGCAGTGTCTGCCCGACACGCTGGCGAAGTGTCGAACAGGCGTCCCCCCCAGGGCCCGAAGCCTCGAAACCCTGCCGCTTCGACGCTTTCCTTGGTGCTCGAACTCCTTTCTGGTGATCAAGGCTGAGGCAGGCTGGTGATCAAGGCTAAAGCAGGCTTGTCCGCCCGAAGTCTCCCGGCCCCTCTGCGGGTCGAAGCTGCCCAGCTTCTCGAGCCGGGCCCCGCCGCTGGCGACGCGGGGGCCCCTGCTCCCCCCGCTCTGCCAGCCAGGACCAAGCCTCGGGGGCCCCGCAGCACCGCCAGCTCCAGGGTGAGACGATGCCGCGATGCCGGCTCCTCAGACATGAGACTACTCCAGATTTCGTAATAAAGGGAGGGGGGTCTCATTTCGGGGGGGTCTCTTCCAAGTTATCTTGGAGGGCCTGGGGGGGTCTGGGGACGATGTTTTGGAGTGTTCTCCCACGGGGGGGTCTGAAATGGCTTGTCTTGGAGGGTCCAGACCCCCTCCCTTTCATTACGAAATCTGGGGTACCCAAATCTTTGCCAGCACGGCGTCCCCGAATTCCCGACCTTGAGCAGGGACTGACCGTCCCGGCATTCCTAGAATCCTACCACGACAAGTTCTTAGAACCCAACAGTACTCTAAGAACAAGAACAGTGTTCTTATAACATAAGCCCGATGTGCTAGAACAAGACAGACTCCGCCAGACATCTTCTAAGAACATGTCGTAGGAACCACAACAAGTTCTTAGAACATTGTTTGGTAGGGCTATAGGCGAACCAGGACGCTTCGCCACTGCTTGACGACCCTCTCCCCAGAGCCTGCGCTGCCTCCCGCGCTGCTTCTCGACGGGCCCCGGGCCTGCGGGCCAACCACCCGTCCGGACTCTTCTTGGCGTCGCTCGCTTGGCTTGTGCATTTTTCGGTTTCGTGCGTTTTTGTTTTTTGTTGCTCGATGGTCCAGGATGGTCCTCGATGGTCCTCGCCGAGAAAAACGCACACGTCCGAGCGATGCCAGGCTCTTGCCGCGGCGCGACAAACGCCTGGGTCCTTCTGCCTCCTCAGGTGCTCGAGGAGCAGCTCCTTCTCCGACTTCTGGCCCGCGATCCTGAGGGGGAGCGTTTGGGGGGGGGGGGGGGGAGACCGGCTCTTGGGGGGCCGCGGGGGGACCAAACTCAGGCGCGCAAGACGCTGCTATTGCATCGCAATCAGTGATCGGGGGACCCCATTGTGCCCGCACCAAAGGCCACTCTGGCGAAAGGTCACTCTTACGTGTAATCGATCCTGAGGGGAGCGTTTGGGGAGGGAACCGGCTCGGGGGGGCGAACATCGAGCAGGAACATCGGCGAGGCATATCGCCGATGGATCGGCTTCTGGTTGCCGATGGCGAATCTGAGGGGCCAATGTTCCACCACCGCTACCGTAGGTAGGACAGGGGAGAAGGGAGGATTGGGAGGTCCTCCTCCTCCTACCTCTGGTAGTGGTGGTGGGAACTTGGCCCATCAGAACCCACACGGTCCTGGGCAGGGTTCGCTGCCAGGCACCATCGGCAGTCTCCGGGCGATCGGGGGTCGGTGCGTCCCCCCCGGAGCACAGCCCCCCTAACCCAGACCCCCGACGCCGTGGCTTTTACTCTCGAGGTCGAGCTCCAGGGGTCTCGACCCCTCCTCCTCCTCCTCCTCTTCCTCCTCCTCTTCCTCCTCCTCTTCCTCCTCCTCTTCCTCCTCCTCTTCCTCCTCCTCTTCCTCCTCCTCCTCCTCTTCCTCCTCCTCTTCCTCCTCCTCTTCCTCCTCCTCTTCCTCCTCCTCTTCCTCCTCCTCCTCCTCCTCCTCCTTCTCCTCCTCCTCCTCCTCCTCCTCCTCCTCCTCCCCCTCCTCCTCCTCCTCCCTTCCCTGGGACCGATCTGTCATCCAGAGTCGTCATTCCACGGTCCCGAGGCCCGGCGAGGCCTCCGAAAAGCCTCCCGTCGTGATTCTGTCAGGATCCGTGGGGCTCTGCGGGTGAGAGTGACATGCTCGTTTTGGGGGCCCCAACTGGCCATCGCTCGGACGTCCATTCCCTGTGTTTTTTCCGGTCTCGTGCGTGGTTTTTTCGCCAAATCATCAAGGATGCTCCTCAATGGTCCTCGCCGAAGGAAAAAAGCACACGTCCGATCGATGCCAAGCCAAACGAGTCTGTTCGACCCCAGCTCGACGCAAGGTCGACCCTGGCTCGACTCCAGTTCGACTCAGGTTCCACTCAGGCTCGGTTCAGGGCCGACTCGAGTCGACGGACGCTCGACGCAGCTTCGACGCACGAGTGGAGCGAGTGGCTCCACGAAGGCCCCCAGAATGAGCAGCCAGGGAGAACAAGCACCATAAATCGGCGGTGGACAAACCTCCCTTTAGTAAACCTCTCCTTAGAGAAAACGGCCTGCCTGGACCCGCAAAAATGACGGCCGCGACGCCCTCTCGCGAACCGAAAACGGCCAATTCCTTCATCGACGTGTCAGGGTAGGAGGTCTGTCCACCCCCGAACAAACATAAAATGTCGGCGCCCCGCGCGGATTTTTTCTTGCATCGGCGCTGGACCTCTCCCTGCCCGGCGCGCAGAGCGCGCGCCATGGGGGGCGGCGCGCGGAGCGCGCCCGCGGGAGCGCGCGCGGAGCGCGCCGCTCTCTGAGCGGGCCCCGGCGCGGACCGGAGAAAGGCCGCGCGGGGCGCCAAAAATGGATGCTTGCAGTGAAGGGGCCCTGACCTAAGGAGCCCCAAATAAGAAGGGAGGCCCCTTTTTTCCATGAGTTCAACTTCGAGTTCCGAACGAATACACAAGGAAAACCCGAGGCAAGCTGCGAAACGTTTCAGGAACACGGAGCCCCTCCCCAACGAAAAGGGTTCCTTCTTCAGGGCCCAGACTGTACCCTGAGACACACAAATAAACACACACACACACAAGTAAAAAGATTCCCCATATTTTCCTATATTTTCTGGGTTTCTGCCTTCCCCCCCAACTTCCCATGTTTTCCCATACTTTCCTGGGGGATCGACGATTAAGTGTGTCTGTGTGTGTTTTTTCCCCTCCTGACCCAGCGCGGATCAGAGAAACTCCGTGCGGAGCGCCAAAAATGGACGCTTGCAGTCGGACTTGATTGGAGAGGACACGCGAGTCGAGGACACAGGCCCCTTCCGGAGGCCATGCTGCCACAGAAATGCAGGAGGCGTGGGTCGCAAGACACAGGACACGAGGGCACCCTTGATCTGGAAGGGTCGACCTACGAATCCGGGCCGCCTGTATGGCGGTTTTGCTTCTTCGATCTTGGGCGGGCCGCGCCCCTCGGGTCCGCCCCCGACCGGCGGCCGCCGAAGCACCTCTCGGCCACCGGCGACCGCTGCCAGGGGCCCCATCCAGGGGCTCCCGGGGCCCTCCACGGGCCCCGGGAGACTGATCGAAAACGACTCGGGAGGAAGGTATCTCGTCCTGGGGAGGCCTGCAAGGTCCCTCGGGCTAAGACCGTCAGATCCGACGTTGCAACAAAAATAGCAGCATCGCAGAAAATCGCGACCTGAGCCCTGAACCCCATCTTTCTGCGTCAGTCTTCGAGCCGGATCGATCTGTGAAGGCCCCAGGGCCCGACGTTGAGCGACAACGCCGAGTGTGACAAATATTGCAGCGCCTGGATCTCAGGGGAGAAGGGGCCCGATCCCCAGACCCCGAGGTCATGATTTGACATCGCGTCGACCCCACGAGTTCTCCATCCATTCCCCAGGACTGGCTCCTCACCCCGAGTCCTTTTTTGACGGCCCCCAGGGCCGGCGAGGGCCCCCGGTGGCCGACAAGAGCGAACAAAAACCCGCCGTGATTTATTGTCATTGCCCGAGGGCGGTCTGGGTCCCTCCGGAGGGCCCCATGGCGCCACCGCTTTTTTTGTTGTAAACAAGAAAACATTCATTCTTCCGATTCTTCATGCCGAGGCGTTTCTGGAGCTCGAATCACAAGTCCAGAGGGTTCGCATCGATACTCTACTGCGTCATGCTGGCAGGATCCTCACGGCAGCTCGGGCGCACATCTTTTGCTGGCGAATGGCGCCACCGTCCCAGACCCCCGACGTCATGATTTTTTCATGACGTCGACCTTCAGAGATATCTCGACCTATTCCCGGGGACCGACTTTTTCATCCTGGGTCGTTTTTTGACAGTCCCGAGGCCCGGCGCGGGCCCCTAGGGGCCGAAATTAGCGAAAAACCTCCGTCTTGATTTCTTCAATGCGTTGGATCTCTGGGTTTGCTGGCGACCATGGCGCCACCGTCCCAGAGATCCGATGTCGTGATTGTTTCAATATGCGGTCCCTGGAAGTCTCGACCCATTCCCCAGGACTGGTTTTTCATCCTTGGTCGTTTTTTGACGCTCCCGAGGCCCCGCGAGGGGCCCCAGAGGCCGAAAATTAGGAAAAACCTCCCGTCGTGATTTTTTCATAACTCGAGGGGGTCTGGGGTCTTGGACACCCGAGAGCTCCTCTTGTACACCCCGTCCGGCGCGACGGGCGGGCCGCCGGCGCCGGGCTGCGGCGCCGTCGGCGCGGGCGGCCCCTGCAGCGCCTGCGCGCTCTCCCGCCTGGCGTCGGCGGAGCAGGGACCGGCCGCCCCGGCACTCCTGTAGGCCTCCTCCTCCTCCTCCTCCTCCTCCTCCTCCTCCTCCTCCCTCCTCCCTCCTCCTCCTCCTCCCTCCTCTCCTCCTCCCTCCTCCTCCTCCTCCTCCTCCTCCTCCTCCTCCTCCTCCTCCTCCTCCTCCTCCTCCTCCTCCTCCTCCTCCTCCTCCTCCCTCCTCCTCCTCCTCCTCCTCCTCCTCCTCCTCCTCTTCCTCCTCCTCCTCCTCCTTCCTCCTCCTCCTCCTCCTCCTCCTCCTCCTCCTCCTCCTCCTCCTCCTCCTCCTCCTCCTCCTCCTCCTCCTCCTCCTCCTCCTCCTCTCCTCCTCCCTCCTCCTCCTCCTCCTCCTCCTCCTCCTCCTCCTCCTCCTCCTCCTCCTCCTCCTCCTCCTCCTCCTCCTGTAGGCCTACACTCGACCAGGACAGTAAGGATGCGCGGTAAGGGTGCAAGGGCCTCGGAACGCCACGTTGACGCTTTCCGTGCGGAGCGCAGCAGGATGCCGCAGGATGCTGAATACCGAGGGGGCAAGGCTGCAAGGGTGGCCTTGGACGTTGCCCCATCCTTACTATCATGGTTGACCGTACCACGAAATATTCTTAGAACCCCCAAACATGTTTTAGGGCGAAGAACAAGGCTCTTAGAACATGAGCCCGATGTGTTAAAACACAACAGGCTGAGCCAGAAAGGTTCCAACAATGTGTTGTGGAGACCTCCAAAGACTCTTAGAACCTTCTTTGGTGGGCCTACAGGCCAGCCAGCACGCTTCGCCACTGCTTGAGTCGGGGGTCGCGAGGAGATTGCCCCTGCCCAAGACAGACAGACTTCACAGGAAGGGTGCAAAGCATCTTGGCCTCTGGGGACCCTGACCAGGCCTCAGGGACCGTCAAGAAACGACCAAGGGTGAGAAACAGGTCCTGGGGAAGTGGTCCAGAACTCTGGGGGTCGAGATTGTGAATCAATCGCGACGTCGGAGGTCCCCTTGCCCGTCATTCGAAACGTGTGAATAGGAACATGAAATAGGAAAGGCGTTGGAAATAGACTTGACTTCCGCCCGCCACCCGAAGAGGAGGGAATTCACCGCTCGATCTTAAAGTAGGAAGACGCTTGAAGTAGCTTGGGAAATGGAAATCCCCAAATACCTACTTTCAGCGACTGGCGTGTATTAAATTATTCTCGGCGGCCTTATCGATGAACTAGGGTGCTACCAATAGGGGGTAACTAATTGCTGCTCTCCGCGGCACCCGCCGCGCAAAACGACGGCGACGGCTACGACAACGATTGCGATTGCGACTACGACGACGAGGGGGGAGGAGAGGACGTTGTAGGACCAGCACTGTTCACCGCTGAGTCCCAACAAACAAACAACGGGGGGGAACCCAAACAAAAGACCCTGTTGGGATAAAAAGGACGCGCAATAAGGATGCAGTGGCCCTGGACAGCCATGTCGACACTTTTCGAGCGGGGCGCGGCCAGCGAAAGGCTGACTGCAAGGATGCAAGATCCCTGGAAGTCCCATTGACAATTTGGAGCTCATTGGACGTCAACACTGGCTTAGGATGGGCCGAACAAGCAGGGAAGCAGGGGTAGCCTTGATGAAGCAGCGCATCCTCACTACGGATTTTGACTGCAGGTGCCTCCGAGCTTTTCGGGCAATCTTGAAGCCCCTGGGGCACCCTGTGCCTCGCGAAGGGTGCTCTGGAGGCCGCGGGGGGGGGCCCTGGAAGTCCTGGGGGCACCTTGGGCCAGGGACGCCTTCCCAAACATGCGATACATTGATTTTAATACATGCGCGGTCTAAAACAGGGCTAGGATCGGGATAAATCGCTCCAAAGCGTTCCGGAGCGCTCTCAGAGCGTTCCGGAACGCTCTGGAGCGGCCGCGGCGCCCAATACATCCTCCAAACCCGCCGATTCTCAGAGATTTCGAGTTATCCCGATCCGATTTTGTCCCGATCTTCGCGTCGTTTTACGGTCCCCTGAAGTTCCGACCCATCCTTCGGGACCGGCTTTCCATCCCGAGTCGTTTTTGGCGGCCCCTGGGGCCTGGCAGGGGCACCCAGAGGCCGAAAGCGGCGCATGCAACACCTCCGCCCGATTCCTTCAAGACTCGTCGGCGCGCGGAGCGGGGCAGGAGGGGGCGGGAAAGGCTTCTTTAGGAGGCAGACAGACCTACTTCGCTTTTGACCACCCTCGCTTCCAAGAGATACCAAGCGATGCCAAACTACGGCCTGTACTGGTCAGGCCGCTTGACGAGGAGGCGCGTAGTATGACTTGGCTTTGCCTGGAAGCGAAAGCGGGGTAGGTAATTCACGCTGTGATTCTTAGAAGGAGGCCGCTTCTGAGAAGGTGCCGGCCTCGCATCTTCAGAAGAGGCCCGCGCCCTCTAAGAATCGGGGGCGCGCAAACATGGATTAGCGATCCGTGGATTCGGCGCGCGGTCGCGAAATCCATGCATCGGGGGAGGCGCCCTCCCCGAAAAGCCGCCAGTGCCGCCTTTCTCAGCGGCAGAAGTCCGAGATTCCCAATGGAAACGGCACCCGTCGCCAGTCCACGCCCCCTTGAATCCATGCTTGCGGTCGCCTGAAAGAAGCAGGGGTGCTTCTAAGACACCTCCCCCCCCCTCCCCCATTCGGGAGCGGCCAAGAGGGGGGTGTCCAAGAGGGGGGGGGCGCAGATCATGGCCGGCGGCATGTGCGCGGCCCAGGTTGGGGGGCCAGGGACGTCATGAAACAAGAAGAGGCGCCGTGAAACCTGATGAGATATCATGGCCCCCGCCATGAGATCCACCCCCCCCTAGTCATCACCCCCCTCTTTTCCGCCCCCAATCTAAGACACCTCCATGTTTGCGATCGCCTGAATCCATGTTTGCGATCGCCTGAAAGAAGAAGGGGTGCTTCTTTGTACCCCCCCAGAACAAAATGAATGCGACAAGCAAGTCTCCAGTTGGAGACATATCAGTTGTCACACCGATAAAACAGACCCTGCACTTGATCGTAGAGCCACAAGGCCGAGAAGGCCAACAAGACGCAGGGGTGCTTCTAAGACACCTCCCCCCCCCTCCCCCATAATTACTCCAGATTTCGTAATAAAAGGGAGGGGGTCTGGACCCTCCAAGACAAGCCATTTCAGACCCCCCCCGTGGGAGAACCCTCCAAAACATCTTCCCCAGACCCCCCCCCAGGCCCTCCAGGATAGCCTGGAAGAGACCCCCCCCGAAATGAGACCCCCCTCCCTTTATTACGAAATCTGGAGTACCGCAGGTTTGCGTCGTGTCGACCCAGGCGATGGTTTTTGACACCGCGGGAATCGTTCAACCTTGAATGATCGGCCGTTTCCGAAACGCCACATCGTTGAACATCGATCGATTCTGGGTCGCCGTCGGCGTTCAACATTGAACTCCGGCGGCGGGGTCGCCGCTGGTCGACACGACACGAACCTACCGTACCCCCCCTCCCCCATAATGACCCCCCCCCCCTCTGCGCGTGGCCGCCCCCTGCACCTCGACGACCCCGTGCCCTGCCGTCGCTCGGGCGCCCATCTCCCCTCTCATTTGTTCTGCGGCTCCGTGCGTGGCTGTTCTTCGCTCGAGGGTCCAGGATCTTACCTCCTCCTCCTCCCTCCTCCTCCTCCTCCCTCCTCCTCCTCCTCCTCCTCCTCCCTCCTCCTACCTCCTCCTCCTCCTCCTACTCCTCCTCCTCCTCCCTCCTCCTCCCTCCTCCTCCTCCCTCTCTCCTCCTCCTCCTCCCTCCTCCTCCTCCCTCCTCCCTCCTCCTCCTCCTTCCCCTCCTCCTCCTCCTCTCCTCCTCCAGGGTGATCCTCAAGGGTCCTCGCCGAGAAAAAAAATACACACGTCCGAGCGATGCCGGGGTGCTGGGCCTCCTCGGGCGCGAGGACTTCCGCGGCGGGCCCGTGCCGTGGCGGCCTCGGCGCCGGTTTTTTCGGACGACGCGCCCTGGTGCGCTCGGGGGATTTCGCTGCGATCGCCAGGGCGTCCCAGCCGAGGCGGGCGCGGGTGATCTGCGCGCGGCGGACCCAGACCCCCGACGTCAGGATTCTTTCGTACAGTCATCGGCCTGACCTAAGGAACGATAAATCCGCCGATCCGGCTTGTGAGTTTCAAGGAGTCTCAGCTACAGCCTCGAGGCTGAGCCTCAGCCTCTGGGGGGGTTGCCGGAGGCTGAGCCTCAGCCTCTGGGGGGGTTGCCGGGGTGGCTCTGCCGGGGAAGGGGGGATGGGGGGGGGGGGTGCGAGTTTCCGGCGGATGCGGGGCGCTGCTTTTACAGAAGGCTCTAATCTCGAGGATGCGCTGGAAGGGTGGCCGCGGCCGCAAAAGTCTCTGAGGACGGTCTACGAAAGTCCCGAGACCCCGAAGGATCGCCCGAACACGCCCAAGATGGCCCCAAGACGGCCCAAGAGCCTTCCACGACGTCTGAAGAGGCCTCCAAGAGGCCTCCCACGATGGCCCCCAGAGGCAAAAATCGTTGATTCCCATTGGTTTTTTCAATGTTTTTGGGGTTGTCGCTTTTTTCGGCTTTCCGACGCTCCAAGACGGCCCAAGAGGCCCCCAAGACCGCTCGAAGACGGCCCAGGAGGCCCCCAGACAGTCCCAAGACGGCCCAAGAGGGCCCCAAGGCGGCCCAAGAGCCGCCCAAGACGGCCCAACAGGCCCCCAAGACGGCCCCAAGAGGACCCAAAAGAGGGACGAAAAGCGGAAAAAATCTAGCCTTCCAGCCCACGAGGCCCCCAGGAGGCCCCAAGAGCCTCCAAGAGGGCCTCCGAAAGCCCCCAAGAAGCCCCCACGACGCCCTGACAGGCTCCTAAGATGGCTCAAAAAACGCCCCAAGAGGGCGTCCTTGCGCCGATAGGCTCGCCTCCACCGCTCGCACCACATCGTCCAGGCCACATGTTTCGTAACACGACTCCGTGCACGACGTATCGTGAGTTTCCAAAGTGATCGGCATCCTGTATGGAATTTTCATGTCATTATTATTTCCCGTCCCCACGGTCACTGCAAGCACCCCGCTGTTGATAGAACCACCGTTGCGAGATGGCTCTATTGACCCAACTGCATTCCTACGCCCTTTCGAAGGTAACCCGAGAAGTTTGTGCGTTTGAGTGTGCGCCCATAATGTCTGCGTCTGGAGAATAACACCGAGCGACCCGGATCGGCGGCACTGGCCGAAGGCCACTACAATAAGGAATGAAGCCCCTTATTATCCCAAGGAATCACGCATAAGAAACGATAAATCATAGATAACGCATAAGGAACTGTAAATAACGCATGTAAAGCCCAAGGACCGACCGAGCCCCTTTTGAAAAGTAAGTGTTCCTTATTCAAGCCGCTCACTGTAACGTCGACCCCCGGAGGTCTCGTTTCTTCCCCAGGACCGTTTTGGCGGCCCCGAGGCCTGCCGAGGGCCCCCGGAGGCCGAAAAGAGGGCGACCAACACTTGCCGCCGTGACTTGTTCCATGACCCGATGGGGGTCTGGGGAGCACGTCTGCGTTCGCAGAAGACGAGGAAACGCCGTAAACACATCAACTGTGGGCGCTTCGCGCGGACTTCTTGGATCCGCGCTGGGCCCGTTCGTGTAGATGCTTCTTCTTCTTCTTCTTCGAGTTTGGCAACGCCCCGGCCTGCGCTGCTCCATCGCGCCGTTGCGCTCCAGGAAGGCGGCCCACCTTGAGCAGGGACCAACCGTCCCAGGATTCCTCTAGGCCTAATACGACATGTGCTTAGAACCCACAGATTTTCCACGAAAAACAATCTGCTTAGAACATAAGCCCGACGTGTTGAAACAAGACAGTGTCAGCCAGAAATGTTCTGAGAACATTTCGTGCAGACCACAAATAGAGGCCTCTAAGATGGGGTCGGAGTAGATGGGGACGAAGGATCGCGCCGCATCGCCGTTGCATCGCCGATGCGTCGGCGATGCATCTGCAATGCGCTGGCGACGTCGGCGATGCATCGGCGACGCCGGCGTGTGGAAAACTGTGCCCCACATCGAGCCGCATCGCCGATGCATCGCCGACGCATCGGCGATGTGGCGCGATCCTTCGACCCCATCTACTCCGACCCCATCTAAGAGGCCTAGAACACAAGGTTCTCCGAACATTCTTCTTGCCGTCGCTCGGACATCCATGTCCCGTGCATTTTTCGGTTTCGTGCGTGTTTTTGTTTGCTCGATGGTCCAGGATGGTCCTCGATGGTCCTCGCCGAGAAAAAGTGCACACGTCCGAGCGATGCCAAGTCTTTGGTGGGCCCATGGGAAAGCCAGGACGCTTCGCCCTTCAGTGAAAGCGGCCCAGGACCGACACCGACGGACCTGGACCCGCAAAAATGACGGCCGCGACGCCCTCCAGCGAACCGAAAACGGCCCATTCACTCATCGACGTGTCAGGGTGGGGGGTCCATCAACCTCCGACTCTTCGGTGGGCCCGTGGGAAAGCCGGGACGCTTCGCCACTAGGGGAACAAAAAGTGACATAAACATAAAAACTCGGAGGTCCGCGCGGATTTCTCGGATCGGCGCTGGGGCCCCCGGGCGGCGCCTCCGGCGCCGCCCCTGGCGCGCTTCGCGCGCCAGGGAGGGGGGTCCAGCGCCGATGCGAGAAATCCGCGCGGACCTCCGAGTTCTCATGTTTATGTCACTTTTTGTTCCCCTAGCCACTGCTCGACCACCGCTCCGGCTCCAGGGGCGCCTCCGCCGCCGCCGCGGGCGTGGGCGCGGGCCCCGTGCGGGCCGCGCTGCAGGCCGTGTGCCTCCTGCCGGGGCAGGGCGAGCGCAGACGCCGGCGGCCCAGGATTAAATCCCCAAGGCGTCGAGCAGGATAAATCCCCAAGATAACTCCCCAGGATAAATCCCCAAGATAAATTCCCAAGATCGACTACAGAATCGATCGTGCTCGATTTGGCCCGCCGACTAGAAAACACAAAATATATCGAAATCTCCGCAGATGAAAGGACCACTGTACCCATGTTTCGTGGATGCATCCCGCGGCAAGGAAATTCTGGGGATCGGTTACGGAATCGCACCAGCCCTCTGGGCGTATCTAGGGAGGCTCCTCTTCCGACCCCCTCCCTTGCCCTTCGGGGCGGGACTCAGAGATTCACCCCTCCCCCTGCCCCCTCCCCTGGAACTGGACGGGGCGCCCCGCGAGCGGTCAGAGCATCTAAGATGGCCCAAGATGGCTCCAAGAGGGCTTCAGAAGAGCCCAAGATGGCGTCCAGGAGTCAGAAGATTCTCCGAGTGGGGGATCGACTACAGAATTGTTCGGACTGGATTTTTTTCCGCCGAATCTAAACAAAACTAACCAGAAACCTCCGTATACCAAAAGAGCATGATACTCATATTTCGCAGACTCGACGGAAAAGAAATCTTGGGCTAAGCCAATTCTGTACTTGGTCGATCCCCGGCTCGAAGACGCACCGTCCCAGACATGCTCGCGTTGCGACAAAATCCGGACGGCCAATGTTTCGCCGCCTCCAGCCTCTCGGGGCCCTTGCTGGAAAAGCCGGTCCCGGGGAAAGGGTCGGGACTTCCGAGGAGCCCGTACCGAACAACATCAGGACATCGCATCTCTGGGGGCCCAGGCGCGTCCGTTCTCCAGGGCGGCGTGCAGCCGTGCCGGCGAGGGGCCCTCCCGAAGGCAGCCTTGGGCGGCTCGCATGGGGGGGGGCAACGGGGGGGTGGGAAGGCTTCTGAGAAGCACCCCTGCTCCTTAGAAGGCGCGAGCTTGGTCTCTGTGGATGTCGGGCTGGCACCTTCTGGGAAGCGTTAGGTCGGGCATGTCCTCCTGCAGGCGGATGTGGGGCGAAAAATTGAAAAACATGTTTAAAAATACCCCGCAATGGTCAAACACAATCAAACATTGTCCCCTGATGATTTTGTTCGTATGTTTTGGAATTCCTCCTGTAGAGGGACAGGCCCGCCCGACTCTTTGTTTCAGGAATTTTGAATATTCCTCCTGGAACAGGCTGGCACCTTCTGAGAAGCGTCCTCCTTCTGAGCAGTCTTCCCCCCTTCCCCTGCCCAGAGATCCGACGTTGCAACCAAACATTGCAAGGTCGCACAAAAATGACGACCAGAGCCCTGGGCCCAATCATGGCGGCGACCGGGGGGGAAGTGAGAAGGAGACGGCCTCCTCAGAAGGCCGCTGGACTTCTCAGAAGCCCCCGAACCTTCTGAGCAGGCCTTCTCCTTCTCACGTCCCCCCCCTCGCTCGCCGCCGACCATCTCGCTGCGTCACTCCTCGAGCCTGATCGACCTGCGAAGGTTCTGGGGCCCGAACTTGCGCGACAACGCGCGGTGGGAAAACGTATGGCAAAGGCAGGATCGTAGGGTGCGTACCCCCACTGCGCGCGCCTCGGAAAAATCGGCAACCGAGTCGGGAAAAGTCGGATCGGCGGACGTCGGCAGGCTAATTGATGCGCCTCCGGTGAGAACCCGGAGCCCGGATCGCAGTCCCAAAGCGAGCGACACTGGAGACGGAATCGGAAGCCGCCGAGGTCGACTCGAAGCGGATCGGGAGCCGAGACGGGCCCTGCAACTGCCGCTGCCTCGAGTCGCACCTTACCAGCCTGGAACATATCCCTATCCCTATGCTGGGCATCTCCTCATCACGATGCCAATCTTGGGGATTCCCTCATTTTTTGAGGGCGCATCCCCAAGATTGTCATCGCCTTTTGGCGTGTCAATCTTAGGGATAAAGATACGTTCGAGGCTGGTAAGTTATGTTGCATCCTCGGGGGACCTTGTCTGTCCCGTCGCGGCCCGATCCGCGTCGAATCCGTGTCGAATCCACGTCGGCCTCGTAGGGTCCGTGTCGAAACCGTGTCGAATCCGCGTCGAATCCACGGTGAATCCGAGTCGAGCCCTCATCGAGCCCGCGTCGGGCACCAGAAAGGCACCAATTCTCGGGACAGGCGAGGTCCCCCGAAGATGCAGCGTAAGGTAAGCTGCCTCGAGTCGCACCCCTCCGATCCTGTGCAGCGTGGTTCCGCCCGCGCTGCTGCGCTCCGCCGCGCTGGGCCGGCCGGCGCCCGGCGCGGGGGCCTCCGCGCCACACTCCTGGGGAGGAGGAGGAGGAGGAGGAGGAGGAGGAGGAGGAGGAGGAGGAGGAGGAGGAGGAGGAGGAGGAGGAGGAGGAGGAGGAGGGAGGAGGAGGAGGAGGAGGGAGGGAGGGAGGGAGGGAGGGAGGGAGGGAGGGAGGGGGGCCCAGCGGTGCAGGCGGGCAGCTGGAAGAGGGAGCGCCAAAGACGGGCAGCCCGCACAGCAGGGGCGCACGGCGGCCACGACTGCGACTGCGACTACGACGACGAAGGGGGGGGGAGGAGGCTTCGGGACCGGTCCTCTTCACCGCCGAGCGAGACGGCGGAGGGGGAACCGAAACAAAAGACCCTTCGGGGTGAACAAGGACACGGTAAGGATGCAGGGGCCCTGAACAGCCACGTCGACACTCTGTAAGCGGGGCGCGGCCAGCGACAGCGGCCAAGGAGGGGCCGAAGGGGAAGGATGCCAGGGCAACCTTGGAGGAAAGTCGCTCATCCTGACCGTGCGGGTTGACTGTAAGGAACGAAGCTCCTCCCAGGAAGCCCCATGAGGCCCCGAAGAGGCGAAGGGACTCCCAAGAGGCACCCGAGAGGCCCCCAAGAGGCCCCCGAGGGGCCCCCAAAACTGCCCCCCGGAGGCCTGCGGGCGCGCTCCGGAGAGGACCCAAGGAGCTGCGAGTCTCTTTCGAGCCCAAGCCGGTCCTCATTTCAGCGCCTCGACTGTCTGGGGGGGACTGGCTCAGGGGGGGAACATCGACCTGGAACAGGCGATACACATCGCCGACAGATTGGCGATAGACCCCCGAGGGCGAATACGCCCACGCTCCCCAGCGGGCTCTCAGGCACCCGCAGGCGCTCAGAGGGCGCTTGGGGGCCGATGCCTTCCCCCTTGAGCCTATCCCTCCCCTGAGATCCGACGTTAGAAACAGAACTGGAACATCACAAACATCACGGCCAGAGCCGCAGACCTCGCCTTTCTGCGTCTTGCTCCAGCCGGATCGATCTGTTCGGGGCCCTGGGCGAGATCGCCCGTTGCGGGAAAGACCTGGGCGCCCGTGAAACCTTGCAACGCCCGCTCTGGGGCCCGAAGCTGGGCGGCACCGCCCGCTGCGAAAAAGTGGCAGGGCCTGCGGGCTGTGTCTCGTGTCAGGGGCGGCCAAGAGGGGGGTGTCCAAGAGGGGGTGGGCGCAAATCATGGCCGGCGGCAGGTGCGCGGCCTGCAGGGGAGGCCAGGGACGTACTGAAATAAGAGCAGGCGTCATGCAATCTAGGGAAATATCATGGCCCCCATCCATGATATCCCCCCCCCCCCAGTCATCACCTCCCTCGTGGCCGCCCCCGATCGTCTCTCTGGCGGCCGTCGGAACGCTCTGGGCACCCCTGGGGAACGCTCTCGGCGAGGCGCAGCCGCTGGAGGGCATCCTGCGCCTGGAGAGCCGCGGAGCGCCGACGAGAACGCCCGAACACCTTCGACCTGCAACCTGGAACCTTCAGCCTAAATCGGCGACTCCACAGTGTGGTTTGCCAAGGCTGTGGCTTGCAACCGGCACCCTGGGGAACATCCTGGGGGGACACCCTGGGGGGCGCGCGGGGAACTCGATAGAGCTCTCCCACGCCCCGAGGAGGCCCGACGAGGACAGTGTCGTGCCCCCTAGGCCCCAACGGTGCCGACCGCAAACCACACCCTGGCGTATCCATACCCTATGTAGTCGTCGACTAGAGCCTATCACCCCTAGTAGACAAGCGCGCTGCACTACTCGCAAACGGCCCGGCCTGGATCCGCCGCCGCCAGGAATTTGCGACCCACAACATCGAGGCAAACTGGAGGGTTTCTCCGAAGGGCTTAGGCGACCCGTCCTCCTGCTCCTCCGACTCCTCCTCCTTCTTCTTCTTCTTCGTATTATTCTTTTTATTATTATTATTGTTATTAGTATTATTATTATTATTAATATTACTCATATTCTTCTTAGTTTTTTGATTTACTACAATTATCATTAGTACTATTCTTATTTTTATCCCTCCGTCTCCTCCTCCTCCTCCACCTCCTCCTCCTCCTCAACCCTCCACCTCCACCTCCTCCTCCTCCTCCTCCTCCTCCTTCTCCTCCTGCCCCTCCTCGCCCTCCCCTCCTCGGGTCGCCTACGGCCCTGGGGGAAACCGTCCAAACCAATGTGTATTTCGATTGTTTGCGAGTAGGCACTGTGCGAGTAGGGGAACGCAGCCGGTGACCTACGACGGGTTCGTGTCGTGTCGACCCTGGCGTTGGGACACCGCGGGGATCATTCAACCTTGAACGATCAGCCGTTTCCGAAACGTCAGATCGTTCAACATCGACGGCTTCTGGGTCGCCAGCGGCGCTCCGCGTTGAACGCCAGCGGCGGGGCCGCCGCCAGTCGACACAACCTGCCGTATCTGGCAGAAAAACGGCATCAACATAAACTTCTGGCGCTCTGCGCGGATCTCTTGGATCCGCCCTTGGACTCCCCTCCCTGGCGCGCGGAGCGCGCCAGAGGCGGCGCTGGAGGCGCCGCCGGGGGGGGGCCCAGCGCGGACCCAAGAAATCCGCACGGAGCGCCAAAAGTTTACGATTATTTCTTTCTTTCGTCTTCGATCCCCTCGGGGCGATCGAAATGGGCACAGAAAGAATGGGGACGAAGACTGGCTGCAATTCCTGTCAATTTTGAACTGGGGACGCGGTCGGTGCAGCCACGAGCGACGTCCACTCGAGACAGAAGGCCGTATGCCTGACAGCGGCCGCAGCCAATTCTGGACAGCGTCCGCTGTTGGGCACCGTGCCCAGGTTTTCCGTAAATCAGTCATTGTGGGCGGAGCGCCAAAAGTTTATGCTGATCCCTGAGATCCGACGTTGCAAACAAAACATGCAACATTGCAAACAATCGCGACCGGAGCCCTGAACCCCATTCTTTCTGCGTCACTTCTCGAGCCGGATCGATCTGTGAAGGTCCCAGGGCCCGAACTTGAGCAAAAAAACGCCGGGTGAGAAAATTGCAGCGCCAGGTGGACGGTTTCCCCCGGGGTCGTAGGCGACCCGAGGAGGGGAGAGCGAGGAGGAGGAGGAGTAGGAGGAGGAGGATAAGGGGGAGGTGAGGGAGGAGGAGGAGGAGGAGGAGGAGAGAGGCGGAGGACGGGTCGCCTAAGCCCTTCGGAGACACCCTCCAGCGCCAGGATCTCAGGCATGGCGAGGGCCCCCAGGGGCCGAGAAGAGCGAAAGACTCCCGTCGTGATTTTTTCGTGAGCAGGGACCGACCGTCCCGGCATTCCTATAGGCCTACCACCAAATGTCCTTTGAACCTGCACATGCTCTAAGTTAAGAGCAGAAACATAGTTCTTAGAGCATGAGCCCGATGTGTTAACACAAGACAGCATCCGCCAGACATGACCTGATAGCATCTCGCGCAGACCACAAGGGGTTCTCAGAACATTGTTCGGTAGGCCTGCCGGCACGCCAGGCCGCGTCGCCACTGCTTCACCGCTGGCGGCCGCGGTGCCCCCCGCCGCCTCCGCCGGCGCGGCGGCCCCCGCGCCGCCGGCGGCCGCGGCCCGGGGCGGGCGCGGCGGCGTGGAGGCCCGGGGCGCGGCGGCGCGGCGCGGCGAAGCGCCGCGGCGGGCGCCCGGGCCTGGCGAGCGCTTTTCGCAACTGCCGCAACTGCACTGACTTGGCGTCGCTCGGACGTCCATTCCCCTCCTCCTCCTCCTCCTCCTCCTCCTCCTCTCCTCCTCCTCCTCCTCCCCCTCCTCCTCCTCCCTCCTCCCTCCTCCCTCCTCCTCCTCCTCCTCTCCTCCTCCTCCTCCTCCTCCTCCTCCTCCTCCTCTTTCTCCTCCTCCTCCCCTCCTCCTCCTCCTCCTCCTCCTCCTCCTCATCCTTCCTCTCGACCTCGTCCTCGTCCTCCTCCCCGGTCTTCGTGTTCCCACGCCCCACCCCCCCCTCTTTCTCCCGTACCTCCCAGGCTTGGCGTCGCTCGGACGTCCATTTCCCGTGCATGTTTCGGTTTCGCGCGTGTTTTTTTGTTTTTGTTTGCTCGATGGTCCAGGATGGTCCTCGGTGGTCCTCGCCGAGAGAAGATGCACACGTCCGAGCGATGCCAAGACTAAAGGATCCTGCAGTCGGCCTCGAATTGGACAGGACACGCGAGAGGACACAAGACCCTTCCGAGGGCCACATCGCCTTAGAAATGTGAGAAGGCACGCGTCGCGAGGCACGGGACACAAAGGTACCCTTGAGCTGGCAGGGTCGACCTACTAATCCGGGCCGACTGTAGCGGAAGCTGAAACAGTTGGCGAAAATTTCCCGCCGATCTCGGTAGCAGGCTGGAGTCCCGGGTTCCCATTTCTGGGTTCCCGGGTGCCCGGTTACGTTCCCGGGCTCCCGGGTTCCCGGTCGATCTTCTCAGCGAAAACCATCCACTGATTGGTGTTTTTCTCTGGTGTATTTTTTATTCGGCGTTTCGGTATTGGGCGGAAGACGGGGGACGTCTGGCTCCGGACCTCTGCTCAGTGCGACTGTTTGCAGCACTGGGTCCTAGGGGGGGGAGGGGGGCGAAAGGGTGTTTAGGGGCCCGCGCCGATCGGCCAAACAATGAATAAAAAACAATCACCTGTCGGGCTCTGCTTCGATGCTTGGAATGGTCATTCGCCTGGTAACGTTAGGTCGGGCACGTCCCTCTACAGGCGGACTTTGGAGGAACAACGAAGAATAGTCCAAACATGCTCAAGAATAGTCAAACAAATCGCAGACAGATCCTGCCCCGACTAATTTTTGACTCTATTCGGATACTCCTCCTGTAGAGGGACGTGCCCGACTTCATGGCAACGGGGGGCAGACTACTGGGGGGCAGAGTCAGCGAAAGGCAAAAACAAAGGAAAACTCACGCCATGCAAACAAATCACGACGGGAGGCGTTTCGCTGTTCTCGGCCTGGCAGGGGCCCGCACCCGGGCCTCGGGACCGCCAAGAGACGACTCGGGACGAGTCATCGGCCCTGGGGAAGGTTAGGAGGCAACTACTGGGAAGTCTTCGTCGGAAGGATGGAGGATTAAGCGCCATTGGGGGGCTGTTACGCCGGAGTGGGCCTCGGACTGAGCAGGACTAAGCCAGATTGAGCGGAATTACGCAGGATTCAGCAGGATTCAACAGGATGAATCCAGATTAGGCCGTATTTCGGACCAGGGCAAGATCAGAATTTGACCTCCCAGGAGTTGCACCCGAGGGAGGGGGTCCAGGCCGTGGTGGGTCGACGGTGTGAACAAAATCACGACGCCGGGGGTTTGGGAATCGAGAACCGTAGAAACCGTCTGTGCGGGTCGGCGGCGCACGAGGGGGGGGAAGTGAGAAGGATAAGGAGAAGTGAGAAGGAGAAGGAGAAGTGAGAAGGAGAAGGAGAAGTGAGAAGGAGAAGGGGGGGAAGCGAGAAGGAGAAGGAGAAGGCCTTTCCAGAAGGTTCGGAAGTCCCCTGGCCTCCTGAGAAATTGTCTCTAAGTTTAGGTCGGGCATGTCCTCCTTCAGGCGGATGTTGGGCGAGAAATGAAAACAGGCGGAACAAATGCTCAACAATAGCATGGAGATCATGGGAAAAGAGTCCCCAGGCTATGTGTTGACTACTTTTGAATACTCCTCCTGTAGAGGGACAGGCCCGACTCAGCCCTGAGCCTTCGACGAGGACCTCTGAGAGGCCCCGCCGCCTTCTGAGAAGGCCGTCTCCTTCTCACCTCCCCCTCCTCTCTAAAGGGGCCCCAGGACACACACACATAAATACAAACAAATAACATGATTCCCCATATTTTCCCATATCTTCTGGGTTTTTTGTCTTCCCCACACTTCCCATATGTTCCCATATTTTCTGGGGAATCGACGATGAATTGTGTCTGTGTGTTTTTTCCCTCCTGACTCTCGCTCGCCGCCGATTGGGGGCCAGGCTGGGGGCGTCTCCGGTGGCAACGCACGCGAACCTCCCATACCATCGACGCTGCTCAACGCTGCTCGACGCAGCGGATCGACGCTGCTCGACGCTGCTCGACCTTGTCCGTTCTTGCGATTCGACGCTGCTCGACGCTAGATCGACTCCAATCGACGATCAGTCGACGCTGACCCACGCGAAGTCGGCTCTATCTCATCGACTCCCAGGCGCCAGTCAGCGCTAATCGACGCTAAAGACGGAATTGAGAGGATATACCGTGCTCCCATGATTTCCTACCAAAGCCGTCTGTTCGGGGGCCACGATCGGGGCGAATAGCCTAGGGGAGAGCAATGCATGTCTCCAAAGGCGCCGATGGTCCATGCCTTCGGCGAAGCTCCCAGGCGAATACGTGTAATGCCCGCCCCTGGGCCATTCGCCCCTATCGTCGCCTCCGATCTGTCACTTCAGCCCTGGCCGCCCCAGCGCGCTCATCCTGAACTTTCGGCCGTGAGTGCCCTAGCCCTCCCTCCTGTCCGCCGCGGCTGCTGCTCCTTCTCGCGCAACCCGCCCCCTGTTGCAGGACCATGAATGTGTCGAGCAACCCCGGCAACTCGAGCGCCAGCGGTGCGGATTGCCTCTGCCGTGTCGCGATGGAAAAAATGCTTTCACTGGGACGCTTGGGATTCTTAGGGTGCACTTCCCAGAAGCCGTGTGACTTCATTGGGATGCTTGGGGTTCCGGACATTTCCTGCCTCCGACAGAAGAATACCCTGTATCACCCCAAGGCTCCGAATTCCAATGAATTTACCAGGTTCGCGACATCAGGGAAGCCAGACAATGCTCGCGTCGTGGCAAATTCAGGACGGATGGTTTTTGGTAATTTTCGGCCTCTGGGAATCCTAACCGGGCCCCGGGAGAGTCAAAACACAACTCTGGATGGAAAACTGGTCCGGGGGAGCGTCTCGGGATTTCCGGAGGCCCTACGGAGATGGTAGAAAGGGCTGCTGGCCCTGAGATCCTGGCGTCTCAATTTGAAGGGGCCCTGACACACACACACACACACACACACACACACACACACACACACACACACACACACAAGTACACACAAATAAAACAAATCCCCACATTTTCCTACATTCTCTGGGTTTTTGTCTTCCCCCACACTTCCCATATTTTCCCGTATTTTCAAAAAGGAATCGACGATTAATTGTGTAGGTGTTTTTTCCCTCCTCACAATTGTCATTATGAACCAGGCGTTCTCGCCCAGTTTCGGACCCTGGGGCTCCTCCCTACAGACCGATCCAGCTCGAAAACTTGGGCAGAAAGGTGGGGCCTCGGGCTCTGGTCGTGACTTTTCTCACGAGGCTGCACTTCGCTCGCCCCGTCGGGTCCCCAGGAAGGGCAGGAGAGCCCAGATTCGAATCGACGAGTCGGATCGGCGAACGACATGAATCGGATCCGCGGACATCCGCAGCCGAGTCGAGAAAAGCCGAATCGGCGGACATCGGCAGGCTGGTGGGCCTCCAGTGAGGCATCGGGATCCACATCACACCAGAATCCGACGTCGAATCGACTCCGAACCCGAGGCCATCGAAATCGAAATCGAGTCGGATGAGTCGAAACGGGCCCAGGAAGGGGATGGGCTGAGCGCCGGGGTCGTTCGTCGGCGCGCCCCCCCCCCCCTGGGGAGGCCACGGGGGTTGCGGAGGGGACAGGGAGGTTGAGGAAGAGGGGACAGGGAGGGGGCAGGGAGGAGGAGGAGGAGGAGGAGGAGGAGGAGGAGGGCGAGGAGGAGGAGGAGGAGGAGGAGGAGGAGGAGGGGGAGGAGGAGGGGGAGGAGGAGGAGGAGGAGGAGGAGGAGGAGGAGAAGGGGGAGGAGGAGGAGGAGGAGGAGGAGGAGGAGGAGGAGGAGGAGGAGGAGGAGGAGGAGGAGGAGGAGGAGGGGGAGGAGGAGGAGGAGGAGGAGGAGGAGTAGGAGGAGGATAAGTTGCCAGTCATAGCTCGTGAGTGGGCTACAGGCACCAGGAGTGGCTGGGGTGGTCTCGATAACTCCGCCAAGAGGGAGCAGCATGGTGCAGCGCGCATAGCTCGCGGGTTCAAAGCTGTCCCGAGTGGCTTAGGATCTGAATGAAAGTGGGCTTCGCCTCCTTCGGAAGTAGTCGAACCCACACATGGCGTGGCAGTTATCCGGGGTGGCCGGAGGTCTGGACTGAGCTGGCCTGAACCTCTTTAGCGGATTTAGTCGAATCCACCCATGCCCCATCGTGCACGTGTAACCCAAGTACACCTTATATCTGGATATATATATATATATATATATATAACTTCACGCCATACATAGATAACTTTAGCATCCCACGACAACGACCACGAGGGGGAGAGGGATGAAGCTGAGGAGGAGGAGCAGGAGGAGGACATGAGTTCACGCACCCACTCTCGCATCGACTTGTAACCCCCTTGTCTCCCCGTGGCAATCTCCACGGTCATCCTCAATTCTGGGACGGCACGACCTGAGACCCGGGCGCTTTGCAAATTGTGCCACGCCAGGCCGAGCGTTTTTTCTCACCCAATGTCGGGGCGCGCGGGACCATCACGCGACCCTTCCTTTGTGTTGCCCTCTTTACCATTACATGTTGAGCCATCTCTAATTCTATTCTGCGCCAATCCCTCGTCCCATTTGGGTTGTGTCCTGCTGTCCTCCCATAGCTATCACATTTGAATGCCCTCCCGCGCGCCGCTCTTGTTCCTGTCCTCGTGCCCCATCTGTTCACAATGTCAACACGATGTCGGCGACGGTCTGCCTTCAGATCCGGTCTTTGGCAAATGGGGGTGTAGTGAGCCACGCCCTCAACATGTCGCTGCCTATGGATGGCCCAGGAATTAGCGTTCGTGATTCCAAAATATTTGCTCGATGAAATCAGGCTTGGAAACTTGGAACAATTCCCCAACTGCATCATGACTTTGGCCATCCAAATCAATAGTTCTGTGCGGCATGTGTCCGAAATGTCGCACACATCCGGGGATCTTCTGACCCAGGTCAATCCAAACCCCAGACAGCAGGAAACCAAAAACTGCGATGCAGGAAAAAAACAACGCAACGCAGGTCTTCGCAAACCCAGGTCAGCCAATATGCGCGGCCGCCTCGCGGCAACGAGCGGCTCGCTAACCCGGGTCAGCCAGAGGGGGTCTTCGCAGGATCCTGCAGGATCCAGTGCCCTGGCTGACCCCGGTTTGCATTGACCCCCGTCCGTCTCTTGAGCCCCGACACGTCCCGCCGCGGGCCCGGGCAGCGGAGGACGATCCGGATGCGGTAGACGAGAACCGCCCGACGACTGGCGAGCCCAGAAACTGATCCCGCCCACGACGCCCCCGCCCCAGCGGGTCCTCATCCTCCTCAGGGTCCTGCGGAGGGCGAGGCACCGTGGCCCGAGGCAGGCGCGCGGGGGGAGGGAGCGAGGGCCAGAGAGCGCATCGAAAGAAGCGGGGGCCATGCCACCGGGCCCGCGGCCCCGGTCGCGATACCCACACGCCCCAGAGAATCGAAAGATCACATACAGGGGACGCGCGAGAGGCACATCACCTTCTGTGCTGGCCGAGCCGCTTTGGCTCCGCTTGCCGCGCGGGCGGCTGCAGAACATCACCCACAGACAGACCGCCCACTGCGAAGTCACGCTGTCGCCGCAAGCTGTGAGCCTTGGATGGCGGAGGCGCGGGGGGGGGCCAGGCTCGTTGCACCCCTCGCAGAGGCTGACCCCTTGACGCCACACTAGGGTACGAAATGGGCCACGAGATTGTTTAGGCGCCCCGGGCAATTACGCAAGATGAATTATCTGCGGCACCGCGGGATGGACACCCGTGGCAGCCCGTCCACCGGTGCGGGCGTTGGATCGGGCCGGGCGGAAGGGGGGTATAGCAAAGGGGGGGTTTGAGAATCAGCTCACGTAGTTGATTTTCCCGGCGCCTCCCGGCGCCGGGAGGCGCCCATGCATCGAGGAATGGGCCCAGCGGCGGGGCCGAAACCAGCTGCATGCAGCAGATTTCGTAGCCCCCCCTTTCCCTATCCCCCCCCTTCGTTCGGCCCGATTGTCACGCGCGCACGAATCGTCGGCACTGCGCCCATCCGCGTCCGCACCGCTGTGCCCCACAAGCGTCGTCGCCACGGGAAGCACCGCCCCGGGCTCGACAGCGGCAGCCGACAGGCACGGGGCGGCCGGGAGAGCGACGCCGGGGCACGAAACTGTCCGCGCCGACTTGCCCGCGCGAGCTGCCCCCAGAGCTGCCGCCCAGACAGGCCGGGCGGAGAGGCCCCCCAAAATGACTCCCAGGACTCGGCTGCGAGCGCCCAGCCGCGCCTGCGAGCGCACCCAACAGCAGTGTCGCGCGGCATTTCGAGGTGCACCTCGCGCTGGAGCTCGGGCAACAATGCGTGCCTCATCTCGTGCTCGTGAGGACCGAGTTTCGTGTTCGTGCGAACATGATTTCGCGTTCGTGCGGAAACAGTTTCGCGTTCGCGCGAAAACGAGTTCGAGTCCGTGCGACCAGAACTTTGTGCCCGCGCATGAATGAAAAAGGGTTCGGGCAGCGCTCGCTTTGCATGATCACCGCAAATGCGCTGCTCACCGCCAGGGACTACAATCGGGGGCGCGTAAACATTGATTAGCAGTGCATGGATTTGGCGCGCGGTCGCCGAATCCATGGATCGGGGGAGGTGCCCTCCCCAAAATGCGGCCGGTGCCGCCTCACTCGGCGGCGGGAAACCGCGATTTCCCATGGAAACGGGACGCGTCGCTAATCTCGGGAGCGGCCAAGAGGGGGGTGTCCAAGAGGGGGGGGTGCAAATCATGACCGGCGGCATGTGCGCGGCCCAGCGGGGGGGCCAGGGACGTAATGAAATGAGAAGAGGCGCCATGAAATCTGGCGGAATATCATGGCCCCCGCCATGATATCCACCCCCCCCCTTAGTCATCACCCCCCTCTTTGCCGCCCCCGATAATCCACGCCCCCTTAATCCATGTTCGCGATCGCCTGATACAACCGACATGGCAAGGCACGACGGCCAACTACAATTGGAACAGTGGACAACCACGCGCGGCGAGCGGACGCCTCCGCGTGCGGCAGCGCCACCTACGCAGTCAAAGCAGCCCCCTCTTCGTTGGGAGCGGACTTCGTGCACGCCCTCTCGTCGTTACCAAAGGTTGGACACCTATGATACTCCCCCTTGGAGGTCTAATTTTTCTGAAGGTGGTCGGCGAAAACAAGAGAGGGCCTCGCCGATCCACATGGAATACTTCCGTTCCGGTGGGGTCACTACCTGTATCTTCTTTATGGAAAACGCCAATGGAAACAGCTCTTTCGTCATCCGCTCTCCGATGCCTGGGCACATGAAGGGCCACCAGACAAGACCCCATTGACGTGATGATAGTTGCGGATGTCCACCTCGCAAATCACGATCGACTGGATGGTTGCGTCGCGATGAACGCCAACAACCTCTCAGCCCGTGAACCTGGGCTGGAAGAACACCCCGGGGCAACTGAAGCGCTCGCTGCCCAGGGTGATGATGTTACCGCCTGGAAGCTTGTACATCTTCTCCCTGTCAGGCCTCTCAGTAGCAGCCCTCATCTCCGTGGCCAAGCCGAGCGCGCTGTCGCAGAACTCAACCGACGCTGCGCACGATCTCGCGCTCGGCCGTGGCAGGGCAGGAACAACCTTGTTCGGCGAGGATCTTCATGAAGGATCAAGGCCTCCGTGAGTTCTAGCCCGGGCCAAATCTAGAAGAAGAACAAAAACCATGAACATAAACTTTTGACGCTCCGCGCGGATGTCTTGGATCTGCGCCAGGCCTCCCTGGCCCCCCCCCCCGTGCGCCAGGGGCGGCGCCAGAGGCGCCGCTGGGGGTGGGGGGAGGACGGCGCGGATCCAAGAGAAATCCGCGCGGAGCGCCAAAAGTTTCTGTTTATGGCGTTCTTGCTTCTTCGATTCTGGCCCGGACCGAATCCAGGCACCGCTCTGCGCGTGGCAGCGCGACTTACCAGCCTGGAGCATATCCCTATCCCTAAGCTGGGCAGCGCGTCATCACAATGCCAATCTTGGGGATTCCCTTAGTTTCTTCAGGGCGCATCCCTAAGATTGTCATCGCCTTTTGGCGTGTCGACCTTAGGGATAGGGATAAGTTCGAGGCTGGTGAGCGCAGCCCTCGTGGATTGGGCGCCTGGTGCGACGCGCCGCGGGCGGCCGACCCTCGAGGGAGCGCCCGCCGTTCCCCGCGCGCCCGTGGCACGCGAGAGGCCCGCCTCGCACGCGTGCCCCCCTGCCGATGCCCACGACCGGAGCGGCGACCCCCCCTCTGACCACGACTGCGCGGTGCCGTACCGTCGAACACCCGAATCGGGGGCGCGCGGCAAGGACGCAGGACCCTTGGAGGCCGACGGTGGGATTCTGGGGGCTGCGGACGGCGAAAACCCCGAGGACGCAGGAGCAAGGAAGAGCAAGGGCGCAAGGGCACCCGGAGCAGAGCCGCGCGTCCTCACTGGGGTTTTTGCCCGCAGGGTCGGGGTCGAGCGGGGACGGGCCCGCGGGAGGGCCCCGCGCCCTGCCGAGGGGGCCACCTCGAAGCAGCAGGAGCGCAGAGAAGGCACGGGCCGCGAGCAAGCGCGCGCGCAGGGCGCGCAGGGTGCGCTGGGCATCTCGGCAGGGGCGGCCTCCTCAGCTCGGCCTCGGCGGCGGCAGGCAGGCGCGCAGTGGCGCTGGGAGCCCCGAGCAAAAGCATCCAGCAGGCACGACTTGAGCTTGAGAGGCTTGAGAGCCAATATGCGTGGGATGCCACGACAATGGACACCCTAACAGTCCCATCATCAGATTCAGCATGTGTTTCAAGACGTAGGAAAAATGCACTGAAAATGTCTGAAGCAGGTGACTCCCCTTTTTTAACACAGCTTTAATACATGTTCTAGACATCTGGAAATTCTTTGGCAGCATGCTTCCTCTCCATTGATCGTCCTCCACCACCGAAATGGTAACAATAAAGGGAAAACAAACCTACCTCGCTTTTGACCACCCTCGCTTCCAAGAGATACCAAACAATGCCAAATTGCAGCATGTACTGGTCAGGCCGCTTGACGAGGAGGCGCGTGGTATGGCTTGGTTTTGCCTGGAAGCGAAAGCGGGGTAGGTAATTCACGCTCTGAAACAAGAGGGGCCCCAGGCGGTCCCTCCCGGGCCCCCGTTCTGCGCCCCTCGATCCCTCTCGTTCGGAGGGCGAGCCGAGCCCGCGGCCGCTCCGAGTCGGCCCCCGGACAGCTCCCCGGGCCCCAAACGCACAGGTGCCCTCCGAGCTGCGTCCTGCCGTGGCGACAAGAGGGCCCCACGAAGGCCAACTACCGTTGTCTCGACTCGCCCACCTCTGATCGTCGTCGTCGCCGCCGTCGTTGCCGTCGGCCTTCGCTCCATAGCTCGTCTCTCCGTTGGCCGTTCGGGACGATCTGGGCACCCCCGGAACGCAATCGGCGAGGCGCAGCTTTTGGAAGGCATCCCGAGGCCGGAAAGCTGCCGAGAACCGAGGGAAGCACCCGAAAACCTCGAACCTCAACTCAGCGACAAAAACAAACGGGTCTTAGGCGGGTCGCTCAACTGGCCCTCCTCTGGCCCCCTTTGTAGCCCCTATCCCCTTGTGTAGAGAGGCAACTATAGGGGGGGACTCGCATATGGGGGGGGGGAAATCGACCTGGAATCGGCCATGCATCGCCGATGGATCGGCGAGGGGCCCCCGATGGTGCATCCGCATGCTCCCGGGCAGGTTGGGGCTATGAGGCTCGTTAGGCCCTATCGGCGATCAATGGACCATGGGGGGTCGGTGCATCCCCCGTTATGCCTATCCTGAGGTCGGGCGTGTCCTCCTACAGGTGGATGTCAGAAGAAACATGAAACAAGAAATCAAACACGAGATTCAAAACATAGTCGAAACGTCGCCCATCTCCAAAATCCAAAACATGGTCGAAACATAGTCCTCACACTAATGTTTGACAGTGTTTGAAGACTCCTCCTGCAGAGGGACCTGCCGGGCTCAGGCCCACTCCCCCCCCTGTGATGGGCCTGCTCTCCACCACCGCCACCACGAGATGGACAATTAGGGGGGAAGGACGAGGATGAAGAGGAGGAGGAGGAGGAGGAGGAGGAGGAGGAGGACCCCCTCACCCTCCAACTCAGTTGGATAGGGGGGAAGGACGAAGACGAAGAGGAGGAGATAGAGGAGGAGGAGGAGGAGGAGGAGGAGGAGGAGGAGGAGGAGGAGGAGGAGGAGGGAGGAGGAGGAGGAGGAGGAGGACCCCCCTCACCCTCCAACTCCTGAGGGTGGTGCTGGACTCCCTGGAACCGCCGCCCCGCCGCTGCCCCCCGAACCCAGACACCCGACGCACTGGTTTCTTCATTGCGTCGACCCCCAGTTGGTGGCCCCCAAACCAGGTGGTGAGACACCAAGTGGCGACCTGGAATCCCCCAAAAAGTCACCGCTGGGTTTGGGGACACGGGGTCACCACCGGGTTTTGTGACTCCTGGGCCCACCAATGTTCGGGACATCCTCGGAAAACCGCACGAGTCCCCAAACCGGGTGGTGACACCAAATCGCCCGAGACTCACCCCCAGGTGTTGTCACCACCACGTTTGGGGACCACCAACCCAGGGGTCCCGACCCTCTCCCCGGGACCGGCTTGGCATCCCGAGTCGTTTCTCGACGCTCCCGAGGCCCGGTGAGGGCCCACCGAGGCCGAAACTGGGGAAAAACCTCCCGTCATGTTTTTTTCATGGCTCCATGGAGGTCTGGGGAGGCCGAGGGGGGCCTCCCTGGGTATCCTGGGGGGCGCCTTGGGCAGAAGGGGCACCTCCAGCATTACGTCGGGCCTGTCCCCCTACAGGGGGATGTTCGACGAGGGCCCCCCGAGGCCGAAAATTAGGAAAAACCTCCCGTCGCGAGTTTTTGATTGCTCGAGGGGGTCTGGGAGGCGGAGGAGGAGGAGGAGGAGGAGGAGGAGGCGGAGGAGGAGGAGGAGCAGGAGGAGGAGGAGGAGGAGGAGGAGGAGGAGGAGGAGGAGGAGGGAGGAGGAGGAGGAGGAGGAGGAGGAGGAGGAGGAGGAGGAGGAGGAGGAGGAGGAGGACCACTCCATGGTGCTGCCCCCCCCGAGGCGTGCCGCGGGCCCGCGCCCGCGGCGCCTGCGCGCGCGGGGGCGTCCGGGCGGCGGCCGCCCCGCGGCGAGGGCGGCGCGGCGCGCCTCGGGAGGCGGCGCGCGGCGCCCCGCGCGCCGTTCCCGGGCGCCCCCGCCCCCGGGGCACCGTGGCGGTCTCGCGCTTAGTGCCCCTTGGTTCGCGAGAGGGCCTCCTGTGCTCCTCGACGGGGTCTTGGGATACAAGGCAGTTTTTTAATACAGATTTTTTTCAAAAAACATATGTTAAAACATGGTTAGTGTACGAATGAATGTGGGCCCTGGAAACCACAGGGCCGTTTGTTTACCGGTTCCGTTTTGCCGTTTTGTTGCTGGTTCCGACGCCGTTTGTTTACCGGCTCCGCCGCCGTTCTTTTGCACGTTCCGGCTCCGAGTCCAATCCTGGAGCCGTTTTTTTGCCGTTTCCGGTCGCCGTTTTTTTGCCGTTTCCATTTTCAAGGGACACTTTGTCGGGAACAATGAAAAAACGGCCCTGCCGTTTCCGGGGCCCACAAAGGTCTCGCGCGCGTCCCTTTTTTGTTCGCAAGAGGGCCTCCTGTGCTCCTCGACAGGGTATTGGGAGACAGGGCAGTTCTTTAATACAGAGGTTTTCTGGAACTAATACATAGCACCCCGCAATTGCGGATAAGAGTGAGGGGGCGGGCGCGGGCGACGCGGACGTCGTCGAGCCGGCGGACCTCGTGGCCCCCACCTTCCCTGTCGATGGCGCTCTCCTCCTCCTCCTCCTCCTCCTCCTCCTCCTCCTCCTCCTCCTCCTCTTCCTCGTCCTCGTCCTCGTCGTCATCGTCATCCTCCTCCTCCACCTCGTCCTCCTCTTCTTCCTCGTCCTCCCTCTCCCCCCCTCGTCCTTCCATCATCGTCCTCCCATTGCCGTCCACCCCCTCATCGGCCTCCATCATCGTCCTCCCATTGTCGTCCATCATCATCATCCTCCCCCTCCTCCCCCTCCTCCCCCTCCTCGTCCTCCTCCTCCCCCTCCTCCCCCTCCTCGTCCTCCTGCTGCTCCTCCTCCTCTTTCTCCACATTCTCCTTACATCCTCTCTTCTTTCGCGTCCTCCTCGTCCCCTGTTTACTCCTCCTGCCTCCCCCTCCTTTCCCAAGATAACGGCAACGCAATCCTTTTTTCCACTTTATGCTCCCCGACTTCTCTGATCAAGGCAACTCGCCAGGGCAAAGTTGCTGGACGGGCTGGTGTGGATGCGCGGGGCTTGAAGAGGTCGTTGCGGGCGCAGACGGCATGCAAAAATCCGCCGCCGCGCTTGTGCGGCATTGGTTTGTTCAGTGAACGTGGTTTGGGTCGCGGGTGGGTCGCGGGCTCTCCACCTCCACCTGGAAGGAATGCAAAAGCAGCCCGCCGCAGGCGCCGAAAAATTGGTTTGTACACTGAACGTGGAATGGGTCGCGGGTGGGCCGCGGGTTCTCCACCGGGGACGAATGCAAAAGATGCCCGCCGCAGGCGCCGAAAAATTGGTATGTACCCTGATCGTGGTCGCGGGTGGGCCGCGGGCTCTCCACCTGAAACGAATGCAAAAGATGCCCGCCGCAGGCGCCGAAAAATGTGGTTCGTACCCGTGGTTTGGTCGCGGGCTCTCCACCTGGAAGGAATGCAAAAAAAGCCCGCCGCAGGCGCCGAAAATGGTGGTTTGTACCTTGAACGTGGTTTGGGTCGAAGGTGGGTCGCGGGTGGGTCGCGGGGTGGGTCGCGGGTGGGTCGCGGGTGGGTCGCGGGTGGGTCGCGGGTCGCGGGTGGGTCGCGGGTGGGTCGCGGGGTGGGCCGCGGGCGGGTCGCGGGGTGGGCGCGGGTGGGTCGCGGGTGGGTCGCGGGGTGGGTCGCGGGGTGGGTCGCGGGGTGGGTCGCGGGTGGGTCGCGGGGTGGGTCGCGGGGTGGGTCGCGGGGTGGGTCGCGGGTGGGTCGCGGGTGGGTCGCGGGTGGGTCGCGGGGTGGGTCGCGGGGTGGGTCGCCGGTGGGTCGCGGGGCGGGTTGCGGGTGGGACGACGACAACAAACAACAACAAACAACAACAAAAAACAACAAACAACAACAACAACAACAACAACAACAACAACAACAACAACAACAACAACAACGAGAATCCGCACCGCGAAATCCCACTTCAGCCACGCACCCAGGGACAGTGAATGACCGTTCGGCCCCCTCACTCTGATTTTAATGCATGATTCATGTACGGATGAATGTATGCATGAACTCATCAATGATTTTAATACTCAATCCCTGCATCTTTAATACATGATCCGCACGCGGAGCATGCATTAAAAACGGCACTGTAAGAAGAATAATAAGAAATTTAAGAAGAAGAACAGCGCCATGAACATAAGCTGTTGGCGCTCCGCGCGGGTTCCCTGGATCCGCGCTGGGCCCCTCTGCTTGGCGCGCCCCGCGCGCCAGCAGTTTCTGCTTGTTGCGTTGTTATTCTTCCACATCCTCGCCGAGAAAAAAATGCACACATCCGAGCGATGCCAAGGGGCCTACCGTGCCAGGCATGATGTGTCCTGACTCGTCCAATGCGGGGCCCCCTTCGGGCGGGTGGTGGCAACGACGAGCGAACAGCATACACACACCCATACCAGTAAGAGGGGTCGATGGGAGGAGGGCTGGCCATGGGTATGGGTGCGGGTTGTGGGACCGTGGGGGGGGGGGGGGCATTGTTCGAGAGGGGACCCCGTCCGACAGCACTCACCCAGAGCCCCCTCCGTCCCCCCTCTGGCTATGGGTGTGCGTTGCTCGTTCGTCATGGTACTATGGGGTGACCTACATGGGGGTTGCAGAGAAGGACCCAACAGGGGCCCTTGAGGGCCCCTGCTGGCCTCAAGAGGGGCCCAAAAGGGTCCCTTTTGGGCTCCTTCTTTTTATAAAGCTCTCTACTCGCGACGTAGCTACTAGCAAATGGCCTGAATCCGCCGCGGGGGATTTGCGATCCACTACATCTGGACGAACATATGGTTTTCGGAAGTTTGCGACTAGGCATTTTGCGGATAAAAGACAACAAAAACGCGTTCTGTGAAATACGGGGCCCCCGGACGTCCCGATCCGTTCCCCGGGACCGGTTTCTCATCATGTGTTTCGACGGTCCCGTAACCCGGTGTGGCCCCTCAGAGGCCGAATATCTGACAAAAGTCTCCTGCGCTGATTTTTTCACGACGCGCCCCTGGGATCCGACGTCTCGAAGAACATGAAACATCGCAAAGAATCGCGGCTGGAGCCCCGAACCCCATCCTGGTGTGCCATTCATCGAGCCGGAACGCCCTGTGCAGGTCCTGGGCCCCGAATCTGGGCGCAAACGCCCGGCTCGCGGACATTGAGACGCCAAGATCTCAGGGGAGCCTGTCTGGGAGCCCGCGGGGGGAAGGCCCGGCGCGAGGGCCCAGCGACCGCGAGGAACGGCCAGGAGAGGCCGCGCTGGCCGCGGAGGGCCGACGGGGGCGCGGTGGACTATCTAGGCCGAGCCGCCGCGGTGCCGCCGCTGTGCCGCCGCCGGCTGGGCGCGGCGGCCGGGCGCGGCGGCTGGCGGCGGCGGGGGACCCAGACCCCCTCGAGCAATGAAAAAATCACGACGGAAGGTTTTTCCTAATTTCCTCTGGGGCCCCTCCCCGGGCCTCGGGAGCGTCAAAAAACGACTCAGGATGCAGAACTGGTCCTGGGAAAGGGCTGGCGGCGGCGGGCATGCGCATCAAGAAACCGCGCACCTGCTGTCAAAACGCCTTGGGCTTCTCGGACCCGAAGATCACGCACGCCCCGGGGGCCCCAGACCGTGACCGTGTCGAAATCTCCGGTTTCGGGCTGGGGTTTCCTGCGGCGTTTAGCTGAGCGCGAGGTAGGGCGCAAACAAACCTGCCTCGCTTTTGACCACCCTCGCTTCCAAGAGATACCAAGCGACGCCAGACTGCGGCCTGCGCTGGTCGGGCCGCGCGACGAGGAGGCGCGTGGTATGACTCGGTTTTGCCTGGAAGCGAAAGCGGGGTAATTAGGTAATTCACGCTGATGAGGGCAGGCTCTGGGCTCCCCCGGCTTCGGCCGAACACCCCTCGCTCCGTCGGGGCGTGCCCCCGCCCCCCAGGACCCGCGACGTGATGCCTTCGTCACCACGTCCACCCCCAGAGGCCCCGACCCTCTCCCCAGGACCGGCTCTGCACCCCGAGCCGCCTCTTGACGCTCCCGAGGACCGGTGAGGGCCCTCGGAGGCCGAAGAAAAGTAAGAACAACCTGCCGCCACGTTTTTGTCGCTGCTCAAAGGGGGTCTGGGCCTTAGTGGGCCCTGGAAACGACAAGGCCGTTTTTTTACCGGTTCCGATTTGCGGTTTTTCTGCCGGTTCCCACGCCGTTTTTTTACCGGTTCCGTCGCCATTGTTTGACCGGTTCCGGCTCCGGTTCCAATCCTGGAGCCGTTTTTTTTGCCGTTTCCATTTTCAAGGGACATTTTTTTTGGAAACGGTGAACAAACGGCCCTGCCGTTTCCGGGGCCCACAAAGGTCTGGGCCCGCACTCGCCGTGGGCGCGCGGGGGCCCGGCGCGGCGGCCGCCGGGGAAGACGCGGTGGCCCTCCTGGCGGCTGCTCTTCCCGCGGCCGCCGCCCGCAGGGGCCCGCCGGTGGCGCGCGCGGGGCGCCAGCGGCGCGCCGCGAGAGAGCGGTGCGGCCGGTGCCGCGTGAGCAGGGGAGGGTCCACGAAAACAAGGTGTAAGCCCCCACTATATATATATATATATATATATATATACATAGATGCTCCACCCGAGGGCCTGACCAGAAGGCGCGAGGGAGAGGTGAGAGAAGAGGGAAGCCCCGGAGCTCTCGCCGATCTCTTTTACATATCACTCCAGATCTGGCAACTGGTCGCCTCCACGAGGCAATCTCGCTAGAAGAAGGGCTGGCTGAATACAAACACGCCTGCAGCCTCAGAGAGGCTAGACGATTCAAAGGCTCCCGGGAGCTCCGAAGAGTAGACGAGCAGACGATTTGGAAAGATTCAGCAGCCGCCACCAAGGAAAAAACCCACCTTTTTACACAGGGCAGGGTGGGACGGGTCACTGTGAGCCAATACGATTAAGGAGGAGGCCAGGGGAGGAGAGGGAACGCATCAAGACATTCACAACCTCCCCACAGGCGGTAGAGACACGAGGCGTCACCACGGGTCAGAAACTGTACTCCGAATCTACAATCGTGCAACTGATGAATAGATGCTCCACCCGAGGGCCTGACCAGAAGGCGCGAGGGAGAGGTGAGAGAAGAGGGAAGCCCCGGAGCTCTCGCCGATCTCTTTTACATATCACTCCAGATCTGGCAACTGGTCGCCTCCACGAGGCAATCTCGCTAGAAGAAGGGCTGGCTGAATACAAACACGCCTGCAGCCTCAGAGAGGCTAGACGATTCAAAGGCTCCCGGGAGCTCCGAAGAGTAGACGAGCAGACGATTTGGAAAGATTCAGCAGCCGTCACCCATAACCCATATTATGATTCACGGGTGGGCGGGATGGGCACAATTCACAGAAAAAGATCGTAAAAAGTCTCCTCGAATGCTGTGCTCAAGCGTTGGTCTGGAAGCGCACTCCCGTGGCGCGAAGCAGCTTCTGTTCGAGGCGATTGGCGGCACGCTTGAACTGCTGCTGCTGTGCAGGAGAGAGGCGGCTGATTTGCCTCAGGAGTCGACCCTCTTTGCCGTACCTCGCCACGGAGCGGTCGCTGAGCCAGCCGCCGCGCTTCTTCAGCACTGGAAGCGTGGCGAGGCCGTTCAGGTAGTCGAGGGAAGGGCCGCCGTGCCGCAGCGTGTGCGGCGACACCTTCAGCGCTGCCAGCCCTAGTCGGCGGCTGGCCTCGCGGAACAGGCGCTCGTAGGTGGACAGCGGGAGCTCGCTGAACAGGCGCTGGACCCGACGCGCTTTGGCTCTGGCAACCAGCTGTCGAACAAGCTGCCGAAGCCAACCACGAGATTGGTCGATAGACCCGACCATCACGGTGTCGTCAAACTGCTGATTCTTGTTAGGCCGAGGTGCTGTGCCACTCGAAGGGGCCACGATCAGCGCCACCTTGTCATAGCGGTCGCCAGCCCTGCCTGAGGGTAACACAACGTGCTCGAGGGACAGGTTGACCGCAGCAGCTGGACGGAGGTAGGTGTCGAACTGCAAGGCGCCGCAGGCAGCGGCGAGGATGGACTCGGTCGTGCCCAGCTCGAGCCAGTGGTCGGCGATCGCGGCGAACACCTCCCAAGGGCACGGGTCACGGCTGAGCTCTGGGCAGGCCTTCACCCAGCCCGCCAGAGCTTTCACGGCATGCGGCAGGTTGCGCGAGGGCGCAACGATGCCGTGCAAGTGGGCGTAGCCGAACAGGGTGTGCCGACCAGCCCACGGCTCACAGCCGTCGAAAAAGAGAAAGTCAAAGTACGCGGAGAGGCTGGCGTCTAGCTGCTCGAGAGGAGCCAGCGCCCGGGGCGGGGCCTGCTGGCTGGCCCAGTGGACGAAGTCTGAGGAGCACGACTCGTAGTTGACGAGCGTCCCCTTCCCGACGGTCTTGCGCTCCAGAAACCTGTCGCCGGGGTCGTGTCCCGCGGCGGCCCGTCGGGAGGCCGCCTTAGCAGCGCGTCGCCGATCTCGATCTGGTAGCTCCGCGCCGAGGGCCGACCCAGACCGCGCGCTGGCCCCAGTGCTTGACGGCGTCCTTCCACGGGCTCTGGTAGCACCTGGGGCAGTGGGGCCTGAAGACGTCGGTCGGGAGCGGGCAGCCTCCGGCTCGCGCCAAGTCAGCTTCCCATCGCTCCAGCGAAGTGGCATCGGCCCCGCGGGCCGTGTCTGGAGCCGCCCGGGCCAAGATGGCTGCCCAGGAGCGGCAAAGTCGAGGAGGGTAGCGCCCTGCCAGAGTCGTCTTCCAGGCCCACCGCCCCCGAGCCTCGCCGGGCCCTGGAGGCAGAAGGACTTTCCCTTCAAGAATCTCATGATGATGGTTTCCTGGGCATAGACGATGCAGCCCCTGAAGGGCCTGCATGTTGGTGGCCAGGAGGGTCGGCTTGAGATATCCCGCACCGTATGCACAGTTATCGTATCGGACAAAGATCGCGTTCTGCCTCTGCAGCTCCTTCCTAAGGGGCTTCCAGGAGAAGAGCCTCGAGGAACGCGGGTTCTCGAGTGAGTAGAGGACGCCATACTGCTTGCAGAGTTTGATGAGCCCCAACGAGAACTTGGCCAACTGGAGGCCCCCAAGAGCGGCTGTACTTGAGCCCGTCGCGCGGGCCCTCGACCAAGTAGTGCACGGAGTCCCCAGGTGGAGGTGCCACACGAGCCCCTGCTTGACCAAGCCCTTGATGTGCCTCTGGGTCCTCTGCCTCGAGACGTCCATGTGGGGGCCCCTCGAGATCTCGATGGGGCACCCGATGTTGAGGTCGGCCTCCTGACAGGCGGCGGAGAAGGCGGCGCAGCCGGCGAAGATCTCCAGGACGAACTGATGCTGAGCTGACGTCTTGACGGCAGGGCTGTTGCTTTTTCTGTGCTGCTCAGTCCGTGCTCGCGGGCCCCGCTGGCGGGTGCGTCGGCGGGGCCGCGCCGCGACTGGGCTGCATGGGGCGGCAAAATGCGCGCGAGGCCCCATGCGCCCAAGAGGTGACCGCCGCTCGGGCGGAGTCCGAACCCTCGTAGGGGTCGGGGGGGCTGCGGGCGTCTGCCGAGGCCCCATTCGCCCCAGCCCCGACCGCGAAGGCGGCGGTCGGCGGATCCGAGCGCTGGCTCGGGCTGGGGGCGAGTCGGGGGCCCGCGAGCATCGCTGCAGCACCGCCCGGCCGTGCCGGCCAGCGACAGAGGTCCCGGCAGCCAGCTCGCCTCGGTCGGCCGC
The DNA here is from genome assembly GCA_963575745.1 of Prorocentrum cordatum. Taxonomy (NCBI): domain Eukaryota; class Dinophyceae; order Prorocentrales; family Prorocentraceae; genus Prorocentrum; species Prorocentrum cordatum. The sequence goes on along the minus strand of CAUYUJ010016064.1, from coordinate 184,092 downwards.
CCTCGAGTCGAAGTCGGTCGGGTTCCTCTTGCTCTCCACGTAGCGAAGGGACCAGTCGAGCTCGCAGCCGATGGAGAGGGCCCCGGCGCGCTGGCACAGGCGCCGAAGGGCAAAGCTGCCTGAGCGCCCCTTCTCGAAGCTGCAGAGGCTCGAGAGGTTGTCCCCGATCGAGAGAACTCTCCTCCCGTGAAGGCCGACGCACCTCGAGGCCCGGACCAGGCCCATGAGCAGCACGCGGCCCTCCTTCTCATGGATGACCCCGTCGTGCTGCCACGCGCCCTTGATGACCATCGCCCAGCGCTTGCTTGCGAGCAGCGCGTCTGGCAGCGGCGGGATCCCCACCTCCTCGGCCGGCCGCTCCACGGTCTCGATGTCGCGCCACGGCCGGCAGCGAACCGCAGGTCCGCCGCAGAGGTCGCGAGGGCCGCCACCGAGAGACCCTGCCGGGTCTGGCGAGGCTCGCCACTCGGCCGACCAGCCGCCTACGGCCCCCCAGCCATCGTCGCTCCGCTCGACCGCGTCGAAGCGCCACCGCTCTCGGTAGCGTGCCACGGCCCGAAACTCGGGTCCCGAGACGGAGGTGACGTGCAGCGCGTAGCCCACGGCAGAGGAGTCCCCGCAAAAGGCGACGCTGGCAGGCTCTGCACTGAGTCGGGCCTCGGCCAGGAAGACAAGCCAGGAGGACACTTCCAGCTCCCACCGGACGGACGCCCACAGGCGAACCTCCTTGCCGCCGCTCTCGGACATGAAGGACCAGACCTTGTCGAGCGTCGAGAGCCCGAAGCGCAGCAGCTGGCAGTGGTGCACGATGTGGCCGACCAGAACCTGCAGGACGAGCCCGCTGCAGCGGCCTCGGCGCAGCACGGCGCGCAGCGCCAAGTGGAGCCGCCAAATGCGCCGGGGCTTAGGACGTAGCAGACGACGCCGGCCATCAAACTCCACCCCCAGCAGCTCGAGCGTCTCGGCGGGAGAGTTCTCCTCGTGGTAGTGTAACCCGCTCTTGTCGAGGTCGCCCTTGACGGCGTCCAGGGCGCGCTGCGTGGCGGCTCGGCTGAGCCCGATGACGTTGGCGTTGTCGACGTACGGCAACCGGTAGGCCAGCTCGGGCCGCGGCGCCTCTGGCGCGTGCCGATCCTGCAGTAGGCTCGTCTCCGTCCTGCCCGCCTCGGAGGTGATGGCGTGGCAGAAGTGGAGCGCCCAGGACCACCCCATGGGCAGTCCCTCGAAGACAGGGAAGAGCATCTCGTCCGGTCCCACCGGCACGAAACACTCCCGCTCCTCGTCGAAGATCTCACTGACCCCCCAGACGTCAGCGCGCTCGGCGAAGTCGATCCCGAACAGCGAGCCCAGCTTGCGGTTGCGAAACTGGTAGAAGCCATTGTACAGGTCGACCGAGGCTGCGTTGACGTTGACCGGCTCGCCCGAGCCGACCGAGCTGTCTGAAAGGTCGAGGGGCCCGAGCGCCGCCACAGTCCCGAGCCACGTGTGCGGCGGGCGGCGACACATCCGGTTGGCCTCCCTCGCGTCGACGATGAGGCGCAGGGCCCCGTCCTTCTTCGAGACGAAGAAGATCCCCATCCTCGCTCTGATGC